>CM046861.1:11935957-12135249 GCA_025617745.1 Heliocidaris erythrogramma
AAATATCCTCATTGATAAGACAATTCATATTCTCAGCTCAACCACGAGGGTATTTTGTCTCTTCTTCATTCTTCATGTATTTCTTCCACCTCTTGTAGCTCTTTTACTTTTTTACGAAATACATTTCTACCAGCAGGGCCTAAGTCTTATACGCGTAGCTTCCTTTTAGGCCTCTGCTCATGACAAATATTGCAATAATATGGAAAAAAATATGATTAAACAATATTCCAAAAAGAAACTGCATACTTTCACAAACCAAGATACGACTTCATAATCAGCTATAAGAATAAAATCGATAAGCTACTTTGAAAACATTCTAGCTAGAATATAATTTTACAGACAGAAGGATTTAACATCACCGATGCAAATATATTATTAAGAATTACACAATAGTTATTTTTATATACTTTGAAAAAGAGAAAATCCAATGAAATAAACTATAAAATCTACTCGTAAATCTAATATTTATGTAAATCTAATCTTTGTGCTTGCGCACAAAGCTATGCCGACGATAAATTCTCAATTATGTCCCGGGCCAGAAGCGCAGCGCATTTACGCTGTCTGGAAGCCGCCTACATTCAATTGCACGAACCCCTTTTGTGTAGACAAATTTGAAACTGATTTCCTAACTTTAGAATCACAGCTTCTAGCTCTTAATGGGACTATCCCCCCCATAGTCTTTTATGTTGGATAATTATAAGGTTCTTTAAACAGTTTTAAAAAGTGGTATTGTTTTTTATTTTATTTATTTATTTTATTTATTCATTTTCCGTTTCACATAAACAAACTATAAAGAAACATGACATGATAAATATAATACAGCAAAGTTGTTAGAACATGTGTCATATAGAATACAGGATAGTATCATAATTCTTCAAAAAAGGATCCGCAACGTAACAATACAAAATACAAAAACACTTTAGGGACTTGTCAGAAAGAAGCAAGGCTTGTATAAGAGGCAAGCCCCTGAACTTAGTTTCAATACGTTTTAATCCAGGGAAAAGAATGTGAAGAAATGTATAATGAAAACATAATATATACAAAATATAAGAAGTTATAAAAGTATAACTGATAACAAATATAAAACGGGGGGGGGGGGGCAGAAAGAGGAGGTCCAGGTAATTGTGAAAAGACAGACTGCAGGGGTACGTGCATGGAACAGGTCGCTAGGCATGCTTATATGATTTCAGTTAAAATAAATGTTATACGAAAGTATAATATAGGTATGGATAAGTTATAGTTAATTATGTATTGACTTGACCTGTTGGTGTGAGTATTGACAGATTAACATTTTTTTAAGCATACGTTTATTAATACTAGGGGATTCTTTAAAATCATGAAGCAGAGAATTCCAGTATGCAGATCCAGAGTAAACATATGAGTTCTTAGCTAATAAAGTTCTTGTTAATGGTAGATGATAGCAGTTTCGTTGTCTAGTTGGGTAATAATGTATAGAAGTATTCTTGCGGAACATATTGGACAAAATTGCGGGAGATTGTCTTTACTTAATTTGTATATGAAAAGATATATGTCATTTACTTTGAGAATATTGTTTTCAAAGAATAAATTATCGGTATGTGATCTAAATTGCGTTTGAAATATTATTCTTAGAGCCTTTTTCTGCAAAAGTAATATCCGGTTTAATTGTGTTTTATTGCACATCCCCATTGGCCAAGCTATATGTCAGCAATGTTCGAGAAGGAAGAAAATGCTTGAGTTTATTAATGATTCCGATATTTCTAGAAATTGTTTGGCATGTGCTATCGATATGAGGTTTCCATGATAATTTGTTGTCAATAAGAACTCCTAAAAATCTTGTTATTATCAAGGACATGGTTATCAAAATGGATACTGCCTGGAAAACTGTTGATTTTATTGCTAAATAACATGTAATTTGTTTTCTGGAGATTAAGTGATAGTTTGTTTGACTTGATCCAATCGGTCACATATGTCAGTTCAGAATTCACAATTGTAATGAGTTGATTAACATCAGCATGAGAAAAGAAAATATTTGAGTCATCAGCGAAGAGTCTGAATGACAATAAATTAAAAGATTTTTATATATCATTAATGTACGTAATGAAGAGTAGAGGGCCAAGTATGCTACCCTGCGGCACGCCACAAGTAATTGGAAGAGTAGAAGAATTGCAATTGTTAACCGTTACAAATTGAGTCCTATTAGTTTTTTCCCGAGGAAGGAAATTTGTACGGACTTATCACTAAACATGTTTTTCTTCTGCATGAAATCACAAGGGGAAGATGGTTTACAGTTATATTCCAATTTCAAAACTGGATCCAACATTATGATGATTGAGATACATTTTACATGTTTCGCAGAAATATCCCGTATAAGCAGCGTCAGGTTAAAAAACATTTCAGTAAGAGTGAAAGTATGTGAGCTCAGTAAAAAAAAATGTGTACTTGATTTCGACATTATCGTCAACGTATGTCTTGGAAATGAGTCTTTAAAGATAAAGTTGAGTTCTGGTCATGCGATTACGTTTTGACAGAAACTGTCTAGAAGCCATTGGGAAAGGTTGACCATGTCTAAATAAGGATTGGTGTATACTGTGAAGTTTGGGAATCACCAAAATGATAAGAAATCAACCCAAACTCGCTCAAAAGCACACGTACTGGACACAGAAATGGATATATGGGACTGCACACAGATGTGGCATGAATGTTCGGCCCGAACACTTCAGCTATTTTTTGGTCATATTTTGAATATAAGGGCATTTAAAGAGAAATCCTTTTCAGGGGACATTTCTACTATGATGTGCTTCCAAACTGCCATAAAAGGAATGAGAAAGCTCACCAATTATTTTTCGCCTTTCCCAGAACTGAAGCTTAATCCCTTTAATGGAAAAAATTATATCAGCCTAATTGAGTGTTTATTTAAATTTCATTTATTTTCTTTATTTATAAGACAACAATACATATTTCACAAGTATTCCCAGAACGTTCCAATGGACACAGGCATAAGTATTTAGATTCCTGATTGGCGCCGACACACGTCCCTCCATTAGTGCAAGGGTTCGAATGACAAGCGAAGGCTTTTCAACATATTCATGGAAGAATAGATCTGAGATGAATGAAATATACTCATATTCAGAAGACTAAGCAGTGACAATGATGACAATGATGAAAAGATAGTTGGACGTGTAAATGTCTTTTCAAATTAGTTATATCAGTTATTTCAGTTTCTTTTTTCCCTGTGTGTACAATTCGCACGGAATTTCTTGATATGAAAATGAATTAAAAGTAATCAGTTATTTGTGTCTTAGAAAAGTACCAATAGGTAAATAAACTTGACACCGGTGCTAGAACAAATAAGTAAAAGGATATCTTTTTAAAATAAATTTTTAAAGTATCACGTCCTGATTGACATGGAAACTACAAAAACTAAAGTCCGGCTCACCCAAGGTGTCATTTCTGTTGCGTCAGGACATGCGCTAATCGAGCCTGTGAAGGCAATGAACTCATATATACGACAGTTATTAAAGTATTAATTGCACTTTCCATTTTGTAATTATTTTTTAAACGAAATCACTATTCAATGACGCGCAAAAAAACCCACACGAGTCACTGACGTGGTCCTAACATCAGCAAATGACGTCTCATGTGAGCTGGACTTTACTCAAACATTATTTTCTGAAACGAAATGATGGCAATAAAGTTTGATTTAAACATATTTTTATTAGTCTGCCTGTTTCCGGCCCCGAAACAAAACTAAAGTCATCAAAACATATTTTGGCACCTGAGCATGAGAAAAAGGAAGCCTCGAATGTTCTTTTCAATGCATAAAAAGATCAAGGCCAGTGACCCATTTTAGTTATATTTTACTCATGATTGATGACGATATGCATTCAAAACAATTCTCTCAAAAAATATTTGAAAAATGAATCAAAACGAAATGAGAAGACGAAAGAAACACTGTTTTTATTTATTTATAAATGCTTTATTTTTCATTATTATTCTTATACTACCTCATATGCAGAAATATTTCTTTGTGACTCGGCCCCGAAACAAAACTAAAGTCATCAAAACATATTTTGGCACCTGAGCATGAGAAAGAGGAAGCATCGAATGTTCTTTTCAATGCATAAAAAGATCAAGGCCAGTGACCCATTTTTGTAATATTTTACTCATGATTGATGTCGATATGCATTCAAAACAATTCTCTCAAAAAATATTTCAAAAATGGATCAAAACGAAGTGAGAAGACGAAAGAAACATTGTTTTTATTTATTTATAAATCCTTTATTTTTCATTATTATTCTTATACTACCTCATATGCAGAAATATTTCTTTGTGACTTTTTGCTATCAGATCCCAAAATGACTAACCACAGTTCGCCTTTTTATTAGCATATGCCTATCTAAATACTACATGTTAAGATCATAAAGGTTTTAATTGAAGTAAATCGAAAATGCATGGAGTCAATGGACCTTAAAGAATATTTGTGCTGAGCAACATGCACCCGTTCCACTTAGCGGGTAAAATGTGTATTTACAATGAAATATTTTATTTTTAAATCGCAGTTCTGTGTAACCTAAATTGACAGATACATGCGACACTTTTTGATGACGTCATCATCTTGAATATAAAAGTGAAATTAAATGATGGATCAAGCTTTTTTTTTTGCTTTAAAATGAGGTTTATATATATATATATATATATATATAATAGATAGATATATGTATAAAGTTTATATATATATAATACACATGAGACCTATATGATGAATACTTAGAAAGTATGAATGTAGCAATACATTAAATGCAGTAATTCTCATACATGAAATCAAAGGAAACAAAAAAATGGTCCTGAACTTTTCATGTATTTTTGTAATCTTTTCATTGAAACGGTTACAAAATTGACTAACTTTTCATAATAAGCTTATACTGTAAAACGAAAGTATAATACGCTGGCTAATGCAGTATGAGAATTTCAACACTGAGAAATTAACTATTCGCAGCTTAACTCTAGGGTTATCAGTCTCCTCCTCATTCTTCAATCATCTTTTTCCACGCAGTTTTAAACCTTCTACATTTTAAAATATATACAGTAATTCTACCTATTACCTATGTGGCATAAATCTTATCAGCGAACCTTCCTTTTTCGGCCTTTCCTGAAGACTATTTCAATAGCATAGAGTCAAAAATTTATTAAACAAAATTTTACAAAGAAACCGCATATATATTTACAAACCAAGATATCACATCACGTTCTAAAAAGGAATAGCGATAAGCTACTTTTTAAAAAACATCGAAAATATACACAGACATAAGTATTAAACATCACCAATACAAATATTTGTACGTTACATAATCAGATAAATTAGTTATAAAAGTAACAGTATACTAGGCAAAAAAAAAATATTGTAAGTGATTTTCACAGTCCTGTCTGATTATACATGCACATAGTGCCTCCAAAGTATGAACTTTACAATTTTTTTACCCTTTGAAATTTCAATAAACATGCATAAATTGAGTTTAAACTAATTGAATTCATTTAAACTATACAGAAAATGTGAAGGATATCTTGTAATATTTACAATACTACGATATCATACAGTAAAATCAACGATTATGACAGAGCACAATTTTGTTTTATTTTCATGTTTACATGCATTGTAATAGAAATTAAAGAGAACACTGTTGTCTACTAGTAGTGTAAAGTCTTCATTCTGATGATGTTGTTCATACGAATTTATGCGCTGAAGTATTATCGGTATCCGTTCGGAATCTATTATCACATGATTGTGTTTTTATTATTGTATTATTTTCTATATTTGCAAACTTAGCGTGTTTTCCATACAACGCCACTAAAATAGTGTGCCTTTTCCTACCTACCCTTTAATCTTAAAAAAAAACTTTTGCATATTCATAACTTCTCGTTACATCGCGTTTATGAAAATGAAAATTGCAGTTAATATCATGAAAAGATTGCAGGTAAATTTGGCTCCATCTGCAGTTGTCGTTCTTGCTGTGGTTGCAAGGGCTGTAAAGAAGAAGGATGGATAACATGTACTGGCCGTATCCATATATATCGATGATATATGAAAGATTATGATAACTCTTTATATGCCAATGAAATAATGAGCCTGTGCCACACATTGTCGCAAATCCAAGACCCCAAAAATGTGATAAACTTTTTTTTTGTTGTTGCTTGCTTGTCAGAGAATTTCGGAGGAAGACTAGACCCCCAAAATTGTGATAACCTTCTTTTTTGGGGGTTGTCAGAAAATTGTAGACATTTCGGATAGTTAAATCATGTGGTGTCCCCCCCCCCCCCCGAATTTCAAAATGAATTTACGCCACTGGTGCCACAGAACATTTCTCAAGGGATAGATTGATTTAACAACTTTTTCAGATTTATTTTACAACTTCCATTATAAAAGTACATACAAGTGATAAAGGAATTTTCAGGTATGCAATTAAGAAATGAAGTGGGCGACTACACCAAGTTTTTGTAATACACAGTGCAGTCTTTTTAATAATTGGTTCCTATTATTGTGCCGATTTGCACACGTGGCAAGCCTGTGATTGTGTCCGTTTGCACTCGTGGCAAAGGCAAGGTTATTGATATTGTCTGAGATTCAAACTTCGGAATAAGAAAGGAAAATATATGTACATGTTAACTCCTATACCGAGATATATCAGTATAAGATCAAATTATAAAAATATTCAGAAATGTGTATTATTCTTTACTAAATTCATGTGATAGTGGTAGCAATGAGACGAAAATCATTGAAACGATAGGCATAATGTCCTTTTCATAGGTATTCTATTATAGAACAAGATGTTTTAATATTAATTAATCGACCTCTTAACCAGGCCCGTAGCCAGAGGGGGGTCGGAGGGGTCGAACGACCCCCCCCCCCTTCTTGGGCTGAGGTCCGCTTTTTCATGAAAAAAACCACACACACACACACACACACACCTGTAATCTTTGTTACCAGAATTACCCACACGCTGTCAGTTGTACAGCATCAAAGCAGTGAATGTAACACACACTCTAATAAATATTTTGTTTCTGCAACTTCAAAAATGTGTGTTCAAAATCATCATTCACAACCCCTAAATTTCCCCTCGGGAATCCTTAAATGGCAGCAGAAACCATCTAGATTTTAAAATTTTCCGGGGGGACCATGCCCCCGGACCCCCTAGCAAGGACCTGCCAAAGGTATTGATTATGACAAAAAGATCCACTTTTGCCAAAAACGACCCACCCCTTTAGAAACCCTGGCTACGGGCCTGTTAACTAGCGTAGTATCTCATATTGGAACGGACACATTGTGTGACTGTTATTAGATGTAAAATAAATATACATGCATAGAGAGAAAGAAAGAGAGAATTCAGATTTGGAATTTATTTCCTACCTTCAGAATTTCAGCTTCTAGCTCTTAATGGGACTAATTTCTCCCCATGATAGCCTTTTATGTTGGATGATTATAGAATTTAAAAGCAATTGTACTGTTTTTTCCCGAGTAAGGAAATTTGGGCAGACTTATCACTAAACATGTTTTTCTTCTTGATGCAATCACAAGAACAAATAGTTTACACAGTCATATTCCAACTTAAAAACAGGATTCTACATTATGATGATGGAGATACATCTTACATGTTTCACAGAGGGTTCCCGTATAATCAACTGAACAGGTGCAGGTGTAGGCCGCTTCACCAAGACCCCCATTACAAGTCGCGCCGTTCGCACAAGAGTTCTCCGTACATGGGCTGACAGCTTGAAATATATAATAATAATAATAATAACGTCTATTTATATAGCGCTTTTCAGAAGTAAACTAATATCAAAGCGCTTTACATAATTATAGCATATATTACAATACAATGATAAATCGCATAATATAGGAATTCAAGTAATGATATACAATTGAGCATAATATGGATGTTTGAAACCCTATGATAAGAATGCCTCTTTCATTAGATGGGTTTTTAATTTTGATTTGAACAAATTAAGATCTGTGCTTAAACGGATAGAGGAAGGAAGGGAATTCCAATAGTGGGGCCGAACACGAAAAAGACCTATCTCCGAAAAATTTTATTTTTGCTTTTTTGACCATTAACAGATTTTGATTTGAGGAACGCAGGGATCTGCCGGGTGTATATAATTTGACAATTTCAGAAAGGTATTTTGGAGCAGGACCATGTATGGATTTGAAAGTTAAAAGAAGAATTTTGAACTGGACACGATATTTAACGGGTAGCCAATGCAGATGTTTAAGAGTGAATGTTAATATCCACATACCGCTAATGTCCGTTAAACGTGAGGCGTCATTAGCTCACGGAGGACTACGTCAGCGACATCTTGAGTTACTAGCACATGCATTAATGGCCTTCAAAGGCTTCATATGGGTAGGTAATAGAGGAGTCTTAAAAATGATATCTCGTGTACAACGGGCATATCAAGTAGAACGTGACGCTGGGTTGTAAGTCGAAAGATAATATATTAATGTCATGTCGTCGCTTCTTCAAATGTGGATTTACAGACCGAGCTAAAGTCCCATTGTAGCGTCTGACATAGAATATGGCTCTTGTACTAGGCTCAGTTTTATGCGTCTCAGATCAAACTTCTTTTTCCACGTCAGTTTAAACAACACTTTATAGTAAGAGTGAAATTATGTGAGTTCAGAAGAAAAAAAATAATGATTTCTATAGCTCAGCAACTTTTACATTATTGTCAACGTTTGTCTTGGAAATGAGTCACTAAATGTTAATTGAGTGCTTATTTAAAAATGTATTTATGTTCTTTATTTAGTAAACAATAATATATTTTTCGTAATAACAATTAACATAAATACCTATTTCACAAGTATTCCCAGAACGTCCCAATGTACATAGGCACATGTATTCAGATTCCTGATTGCCGCTGACACACGTTCCTCCATTAGTGCAAGGGTTCGAATGGCAAGCGATGACTTTTCAACATATTCATGAAAGAATGGATTAGAGATGAGTTAAATTTAAATTCAGAAGACTAAGCAGTGACATTGATGACAATGTAGAAAAGACAAGTCGACGTGTGATACCTTTTATGATGGCAAATTTTTCTTTCGAATTCCTCAAATTAGTTATTTCAGGTTCTTCATTTATTTTTGCATGTGCGTGCAATTCACAGGGAATTTCTCTATATGGAAATGTCTATTGAATTAAAAGTTATTAGTTATTGGTGTCTTAGCAAGTTATCAATAGTATTGGCGGAGACATCGCCGCGACTGCCGCGACTGATCAGTAGCGGCAGTCGCGGCGACTCCGGAGACAAAAAAACAAACTCAAAAACTTAAGAGGGTATATCTCATTGGCCTGGAGACTAGGGGTGATATTCTGAGATTTATTTTATCTTGATTTTAGTGAAATAATTTTAATTGTCATAACAAAATGTACACTTATGGCGCATCACTGGTTAATGAATGCACAAAAGTGGCTGCGTATGCAGAATTCATCTGCGCAAACACCAATGAAATGTTGCAATTCAAAATTTGTTATGACAAATAAAATCTTTTCACTAAAATCAAGATAACATAGATCTCAGAGTACCACCCTAGGTGGCTACCTGGTGGCAACTCGAGTCTTCGCTGGTTGCGGAGACGTCTCCGCTATGTCTTCGCGACGTCTCCTGGAGACTAGCCGGGTCTCCGGGGAGTCGCGGGAAATTCAGCTGGAGACTGGAAAAAGTCTCCAGCAGGTCTCGGATACGTCTCCGCAACGTTGCCACAACATCTCCTCATTCTCCTTGGTCTCAAGCAGGTCTCGGAGACGTCGCGGATACATCTCCAAGATCTGCTGGAGACTGGAAAAAGTCTCAAAAAATATCGAACATGTTTGAATTTCCCGCGACACCCCGGAGACGCGGCTAGTCTCCGGGAGACGTCGCCGCAACGAGCGGAGACTTGAGTCGCCACCTAGTCTCCAGGCCAATGAATGTGTTACAACAAATAAGCCAAAAGATGTTTCATAGATTTCTAAAGTAGCACTTCTTGTTTGGCATGAAAACTACAAAGACTTAAGTCCAGCTCACACAAGGCGTCATTTCGATCATATCGATTGCGTCAGTACATGCACTTATCGAGCCTATGAAGGGTATTAACCCAAACGCCAGTTATTAAGAGTTTTGTTTGCACTGTTCGCCTTGTAATCATTTTGAAATCATATCACATCTTTAAAAAAACACCGTACAATTCACTGACGCGGTCCTAACGTCAGCAAATGACGCATTGTGTGAGCCGGACTAAAATCAAAAATTACTTTCTGAAATGAAATGATGGCCCCCTCCCCCCCCCCCCCCCCCAAACAAAAAATTGGTTTTTATCCATGTTATTCATGTAACATCCTATCGACTCACCGATTTCACACGTGACTCCTGTAAACCCGGCTAAACACGAACACTGGAATTCAATCTCTTGAATCATATTTTGACACGAACCTCCATTAGCGCATGGGTTTGAAGCACAGGGAGGCTCTGCAGAATGATATTTAACAAAAATGAATTTCATTAAAAGTAAGATACAAAGTCACTTTAACGTGAACATGAGCTTTCTCATCGCTTTCATATCGCTTTTGATGAACATCATAAAATGAATGTCCCCTAAAAAGGCTTGATCCTCAACGGTCCTCATTCCAAATATGACGAGAAACAGCTAAAAAGTTTGGACCAAAACTTTATGCCACGGTCCGACATACACATTTCTATGTGCAGGGCAAATGACTTTTAGGAAGTTGAATGAGTCTCTTTAGAAGAGCGAGACTTATCCTTATTTGCGTAGGAATGCATTTGCAGGTTAAATGACCACAGGTGTGTCACAAGGGGGAGAAGAAATGAATCGTCATTAATTTTAGATCGATGTTTCAGCTACGGACGTTTTCATATCGTTAGGAATTAGGAATTTATTTTAAAAAACAACTTGCAAATGATTTGCCATCGAAGCTGGGTACAGCCTTGTACATATATATACATATATATATATATATATATATATATATATATATATATATATATATATATATAAAGTTAATGCATTTATTATATGTATTTTGCATTTCAGGTCTTCACAGGAAGTAGGGTTGCATTTTAGAAAGTAATTTATTCATTTGTATACAAACTTCTTTTAGGCATTACTCCCATTACTCCCAGTGTTAAATATCGTATGCCTGATCTGTAATGAAAATCACATGTCAGAAAAAATGTAACCAGCGGGATTCGACCCTGGCATCTACTGCTTGCCGGGCAGCGACTAAACCACCAGGCTATTCTGGTTCACGGCCAAGTCACCATGAACTGGAATCAAATACCCAAGATCCTCTTCTTTCTGACTGATTAATATTCAACGATCTGCTGTGGACAATAGTTAGTAAATGAAGAAGCTTAATGGCGGGAATTTTAATTTGTAAACAATTTTGTATTTATTCATGTTTGAGGAACGAATTAGGAAAAGGTAAATTTCTTATAATTTTGATGATTCTGACACCCCGCAGTGTACACCAATTCTTATATACCTCATAATCAACTTTTTGCAATTGCTTCCAGACAGTGTCTCTCACAAATTGATTCAATGACCAGAACTAAACTTTATCTCTTAAAGGGATTATTTAAATATGAAATCAAATGTTCTATTTAATGGGGGTATGCACGCACATTGAAACCGGTTGTTTTTCTGAGACATATCTGAAGATCAACATGATAGTAATAAATACTTTTGACCTTTACTCCCAATTGCTACAGTCAACGAAACCAACAGCCCTCCAATGTCATTCTATGACAACATTTCTGAATATTGAGTGTATTTAGTGTCGTACTGTGCTCACATTCCTATATATACTGAGTGTATTTATTGTTTATTTGAAATATGAATAGTCTTTTTTTACCGTCATTACATGTCAGACCAGTGAAGCCTGTAGCTGTGCATATGCACATGAATGCTGTATTTTGCTTAACATTCTGGCACGCTCCTCCATTAACACAGGGGTTTGAATCGCAAGGGTATACTGAATATTGGAAAACGAAAGAGGAATTTCAGTAAAGGCGAGTGATTCTTTGGGATTTTTTTCATCACACTTCTAGGCTTCAGATTATGGAATGTATACCATTCTATTTACAGCTTAATCAGCACTGCGTTCGGGAGATAAGAAATATTAAAATTACTGAATAAGGAACGTCAAGTAGCGTACATTTGGTACGTTCATAGGCATTTCCTATCCATTAATGTTTTAAGAGGTCGATAATTTAAGTTGAATCAGAAAAACGACAACAAAACAAACAAAATGTTATATATATCATCCCCTTCTCTATCCCATATTTGTCATTCATAATTCTGTAGCTTTAACAACAGTTCATGTTGCTGTATGATTAATATACATACACGGCAGTTCGGACTGGTATCGCGGTTATACACGGAAGTTAGTGGTCCCTATATATTTTATTATAGAAATAAACGATTTTTTTTTCTTCAGAAAATGAATTGAACCATGGAATGTAATGAATTTGATAATGAAATAGAAAACAAAACAATCAAAATCGCATCAGGGTAAAATGCACGTTTTACAGGTTTTCCTGCCAGTTTCAAAAGATGGATCCCCATATATTCGTAGAAAAAATACGTTAGTTTACCATCCGTGATAATTTACATTTGATATGATCATCTTACCATTTAACTCACATAGTTGACCAGCTTGAGATGGGGGACAGACACAGTAGAAATTGATGCCAGACTCTCCACACGAACCCCCATTGAGACATGGATTAGGGCTGCATGAATTTGTCTCTACAAAAGTTTCATTTTTACAAAAATTTACTCTGTAATATGTTAAAATATTGAAATGATATGATATATGTGATGAACAGTTTAAATAAAAAAATGTGATTTTGTTAAACCGGGAAAAAAAAGCTGTAAAAATCTTAAAAGCTGTAAAAAAAATGAAAATCCGTTCGTTAACATAGGTTTATTCCTTGTTGACAGAGGTTTTCTGATACTTAACACAGATCGGTTAAGGCTATTTCATGTTATATAGATGTTTCTCCACCACCTTACGTAAACACTTCAATTTCTGTGGTATAAATATTGGCAGGAAGCGGGTGAGTGTTCATGCAAAAGTTATGCAAAAAATAACTAATGAGCACGACTATCCCTAGCGAAACACCTTCTAGGACAACTTTCTCTAGGAAATTCACCACCCGGTCTACTACTCCTAGGTCGAGTGTTGCAAATGCTAATAATAACAAACCGTTCTTGTATTGCACACGTTATCATAATAACGTCCCTATGCGCTTCAGCTTATAGTGCATTTCAAGGAATAAATCCTGCCAGGTACCTGGGTGGAGAGTGACAAACGTGGATTAATGTCTTGCCAAAGGACACTAATGCTGGGCTGAGATCGAACCCTCAACCCTTGGATGAATGAACCACTGTACCAACACACCTCCGCCCCTAAATGTAGATTACTGTCTTGCCAAGGACGTTAGTGATGTGCCAGGGACTACTACCCCATAATATAACCCCATTTACCCTATGGTATTATTCTGCCTGGTATTAAGAAATTTGAGCGTCTTGAACAAGCTCAGAATTTTTCATTTTCTGATCATCAAAAGGCAATGCATGAAAGTATAAGCTTTGTTTTCTGTATGTACTGACATGTCCCATCCTTGACTGAGAAAGCCAGTTTGAATCAAACACTCACCAAAATTAATATTTAAAAACACTCAATAAAATAGTTAACTGCTTACTGAAGCATAAAAATGTTGATGAGATACGTAAGAGCATGGAGAGAACAAACATGTTCTTTCATGAATTGTCTATTTTTTGATCAAAATATGACAATTTTGAGAGTCTTGACATGATTCTCAACTTTACTAATATTTTGCTATCATAAAAGTGGCCCTTCCTCACTCGAGCGTAAAAATATCACCAAATCTTTAGGTGTCATATAACAGAAGAGACCCTAAACTACCCACAGGTATGAAATTTTGCTTCAAATATATTGAAACATTTATTTGGGGAGACATTTTCTGACTGTTAACTTTTTCTGGGACGCACTGTTTAGTAGGTTTACACCGTGGATAAATCCCATGATCCAGTTTCAATCCTGCAAAACGTTATTTGATTATCGAGTGATGTTACTCAAATTCTGTATTCAATACCAGATTTTTAAAGAAAACTTATATTCGAAACTCATGTGGTAGATTATAAAAGAAAAGATCATAAACAAAACCAAGGTGAAAGGAGAGCGATTCTATCTATGCTATCTGAAATCCAAAGCAGGTATACAGACTGTCCAAATTACGTTTTATATTCTTAATAGATAAGGTGAGGAGAGGTATGTACTATATGTTTGTTTATTAAGGTCATATTAAGTATTAATGCTCATAATCAAATTATACAATTTTAAATAAATTGATGACGTTGTTTGTGTCCAATTATTTTGCATTTGTTACAATGAATCTACATCATGTACTGATCCTGCAAACGTTGCAGTTTGATATTATCCTCATTAGGTTTGGGGGAGTGGTATATTGAGAAAGGGTAAACTGGATTAACCCATGTGACATGAACCCACTGCAAGTAGCACTGATGTTAAAATGGATAATCGATCTACATAAGGATGCCTAAACTGCGGGATGAATCAGTGATCAGAAAATGCTATTGTATAATCACATGAATAATAGGCCATTTTCAAAATTTATTCAAATTCCATGCATACCGCTACATGTATGTCAAATTTGTCTCTACATCATACTCACCTATTAGGTGACAGGTCGGCCCTGTGTAGGGGGCAGGACAGTCGCATCTGTAGTCTCCTCCTGTTTGTACACATGTGCCGCCGCTCAGACAAGGGTTGGAATTACATGGATTAACGACTAAAGAAAATACAGATAATTATAGAGAGCAGTTAACACATTAATGACAATCTCCCTTATTCAACAAAATTGTTATTCGGAGCCCTAAAATCCGAGAGATACTTGAGTAGAAAGAATGCACATTTCCGCTTTTGTTGCGTTGCAATTGTTACCAAATGGTGTTTAAGACCAGGTATAAGACACGGTATGAAAATTTACATTGCAATCCCTAAATTGGCAACATGACTATCTATTAGAAGTGCAGCAATATGAATAATACCAGTGCAGACGCAGAACGTATCCACTATACCTAGGAGATATTGCACCTGTCCTGAATATTCACACTACAGTACTTCAATACATGGATATAATTTAGAAAAATATGCCAGTCTTTGAAAGTTACCCCAGACTGTCACATTCAGAGTACTTGTTCATGTATAGTTTACGTGCGACATAACTCTACTGTGGTAGTCCACTGTTTGTTCCCTTATTCGGCCCTATTGGGGAAAAACTAAATGCTCCTGTTTTACCTAGTCCACACGTTGTGCCCTCATAGCCAGTCTGGCAGGCGCAGACAAATTCGGTTTCTTGATTTATATCCGTACACGTCCCACCGTTTTGACAGGGATTGGAGTCACATGGAAATACTGGAAGAGATTGTACATAGAAACATCAATAGTTATTTGATATTTCATATTTGATACTTCCCAAAACAAAACCAAGTGCTAGAAAATGGAGGATAAATGAATATTTAGGATATTTAGTATGTCAAAGAAGTTTGTGTTCAAGTAATTTGTTTGTTTGTTTGTCTTTTCAATTTCAAACGGGTTTGCGTTGATGCGTGGGGGGGGGGGGGGGGGCGTGTGTATTATTCTAAAGCAGCTTTCTTCTTGGGGTGCCCCATTGAGCCCACCAATAAATTAAGTCATGCGAAACGTAATTTAATTCATGTTACGTCATTAAATTTAATGAAAGAAATTTCATATTTCAAACTCCCGGGATATAATCCTAAAAACCATGATAGACACAATCAAGCAGAACGGAGTATGTTTTTTTTTTTTTAATGTGCAAAGCAGGTCTATTATGTTTTCGTTCATAAAGGAAGAAATTATATAATATTTAGATAAACTGATGATATTCTTTGAGTCAAGATTATGTTTCCACTCATGCGATCTACTTATGGAATGACCCTCCAAAAGTTAATGTTGGGTGGTGGTGTATTCAGAACTTGATACACAAGGGGGAGGGGTAGATTATTATCTGGATAGACTCACGCGGTGGCGAATATGTTATTACGTACGGTACGTGCCACCCCCTGGCCCCCCTGCCCTTCCCTTGAAACCAAACCGGCGTGCCTTATGGACAAAATATGGCTTTCAAGCAGGGGTGGGGTGAATTCAAACTGTCATAAGTTTATCTAAGCAATTCCACGATTACACTCTAAACTGTTAAACTGTAAACTGTTAAATCACCATTTAAAAGGGCCAAGGAACAACAGCGTTTTCAAATGGCAGAGGGTTAGGGTCCTAAACATGCTAGATACAACCTTTTTTAGTTTGGGATAAAAGTGTTAATCTCTCATTTTGAAAAACTGTCATTTATATCGACGCTATGACTTTTAGAGTACATTATCAAATGAATAATAGCCACTCGCATGTCACAATTGTCCTCTGTGCGTGTTGGTTTACCAATATTACAATATTTTTTTTCAAATATAATTTGTACGGTATCTGTCTCATTCTCACCTATTAGGTGACAGGTCGGCCCGGCGAAGAGGGGCGGACAGTTGCATCTGTAGCCTCCTGCTGTTTGTACACATGTGCCGCCGCTCAGACAAGGATTCGAACTACATGGATTATTGTCTAAAGAAACATATATACGTATAGAAAATATTTTACTCAGTCATGACAATTGCAAAATGTTGTGGTTAGGCTCAGTACATTTTGTGATTCAGAGCCTTAAAATGGACTAGATAATTGAGCAGAAAGAACAAAAATTTCCGCAACTCTTGTTGCGTTAAAGGGCCTCTGCAACCCAAACGCAACCCAAATGCTTATTGCTGTTGATGTGCAGGGATGCATACAACTAATATTCTGTTATTCAAACATCTAGGTATGTTTCATAGATTTTAAAATATTTTTTTTCCCAACCTCCTAAGCTCCACCCTAAAAGAAAGCTCCTGATCTCATTCCTGCAATGACATCATTCAGATTCAGATTTCAGATTCAGATTCAGATTCAGATTTATGGACTGTTTTCAATCATATTAACATAATACTGTAGTGCATAACATAAAATGAATACAATAACAACAATATATAACAATGATGTTTTTTCATATATATGGGCACAATATAAAATATTAAAAAGTAAAAAAAATTGATGAACAAATATTGACATATTAAGTGATGTTGGAAACAGTTGGACATGTTTAAAAGCAAAGCTTGTATATTATATGTCCAGAAACTTATATAACTTAATCACGATTGGGTCGTTCAATAAATATTGAATTCATAAAGCATCATCACGAGAAGCGAATTTGATAAGAGAGAATTGATAAGTGAATTGAGGTAGGAGGACTATTACCTCAACCCACAAGAAAAACTAAGTGTGAAAGTAAAGTGGAAGTGGAAGCCGGTTTGAAAACAAACAAGGAAGGAGGAAAATTAAATATAATGAGTGTGTCTGTGTGTGAGAAGAAGGAAGATAGAAGGCAGGAAAAGGGAGGGGTTAAAAGGGAGTAAAACAGAGAAGAGAGGAGAGGGAGACAGAGAGAGAGAGTGAGAGAGAGAGAGAGAGAGAGAGAGAAAGAGAGAGGTGGGTCCCGCTCGCTCACTTTGAATTCATTGCATATAGTTGTTTTTTTTTAATGCTTTTGAAACAGTGGAAATAAATTGAATTGAATTGAATTGAATTGAACACACATGTACACTATGAAAAACTAAATGCTCCTTTTTTACCTAGTCCACACGTTGTGCCCGCATAGCCAGTCTGGCAGGTGCAGACAAATTCGGTTTCTTGATTTACATCCGTACACGTCCCACCGTTTTGACAGGGATTGGAGTCACATGGAAATACTGGAAGAGATTGTACATAGAAACATCAATAGTTATTTGATCTTTAATATTTGATACTTCAAAAATGGAGGATAAATGAATATTTAGGATATTTAGTATGTCAAAGAAGTTTGTGTTCAAGTGAATTGTTTGTTTGTTTGTTTTTTTCAATTTCAAACGGGTTTGCGTTGATGGGGGGGGGGGGGGGGGGGGGGGGGCGTGTGTATTATTCTATAGCAGCTTTCATCGTGGGGTGCCCCATTGAGCCCACCAATAAATTAAGTCATGCGAAACGTAATCTAATTTATGTTTTGTCATTAAATTTAATGAAAGAAATTTCATATTTCAAACTCCCGGGATATAATCCTAAAAACCATGATAGACACAATCAAGCAGAACGGAGTATGTTTATTTTTTTTAATGTGCAAAGCAAGTCTATTATGCTTTCGTTCATAAAGGCGAGGAAGGAGGGGGGGGGGGGGGGTTATAAAGTATATGTTTATTAAAGGAAATTTGAAGTGATAATGTTTATATTCAAATTATATAATATTTAGATAAACTTATGATATTGTTTGAGTCAAGATTATGTTTCCACTCATACCATCTACTTATGGAATGATCCTGCAAAAGCCAATCTTGGACTGCTCGCTTCTATCATTTTGTTTGGATATAACGGTGGGACGTGTACGGATGTAAATCAAGAAACCGAATTTGTCTGCACCTGCCAGACTGGCTATGCGGGCACAACGTGTGGACTAGGTAAAAAAAGGGAGCATTTAGTTTTTTCATAGTTTACATGTGTATTCAATTCAATTTATTTCCACTGTTTCAAAAGCATTAAAAAAAACTATATGCAATGAATTCAAAGTGAGCGATCGGGACCCACCTCTCTCTTTCTCTCTCTCTCTCTCTCTCTCTCTCACTCTCTCTCTCTAGTGGTGTATTCAGAACTTGATACACAAGGGGGAGGGGTAGATTATTATCTGGATTGACCCACGCGGTGGCGAATGTTATATCGTACGTGCCACCCCTCGCCTTCCCTGCCCTTCCCTTGAAACCCAACCGGCGTGCCTTATGGACAAAATATGGCTTTCAAGCAGGGGTGGGGTGAATTCAAACTGTCATAAGTTGATCTAGTAAGCAATTCCACGATTACATTCTAAACTGTTAAACTGTAAACTGTTAAATCACCATTTAAAAGGGCCAAGGAACAATAGCGTTTTCAAATGGCAGAGGGTTAGGGTCCTAAACATGCCAGATACAACCTTTTTTAGTTTGGGATAAAAGTGTTAATCTCTCATTTTGAAAAACTGTCATTTATATCGACGCTATGACTTTTAGAGTACATTATCAAATGAATAATAGCCACTCGCATGTCACAATTGTCCTCTGTGCGTGTTGGTTTTCCAATATTACATTATTTTTTTCAAATATAATTTGGACGGTATCTGTCTCGTTCTCACCTATTAGGTGACAGGTCGGCCCGGCGAAGAGGGGCGGACAGTCACATCTGTAGTCTCCTCCTGTTTGTACACATGTGCCGCCGCTCAGACAAGGATTCGAACTACATGGATTATTGTCTAAAGAAACATTTATACGTATAGAAAATATTTTACTCAGTCAGGACAATTGCCAAATGTTGTGGTTAGGCTCAGTAAATTTTGTGATTCAGAGCCTTAAAATGGACTAGATAATTGAGCAGAAAGAACACAAATTTCCGCAACTCTTGTTGCGTTAAAGGGCCCCTGTAACCCAAACGCAACCCAAATGCTTATTGCTGTTGATGTGCAGGGATGCATACAACTAATATTCTGTTATTCAAACATCTAGGTATGTATCATAGATTTTAAAATATTTTTTTTCCAACCTCCTAAGCTCCACCCTAAAAGAAAGCTCCGGATCTCATTCCTGCAATGACATCATTCAGATTCAGATTTCAGATTCAGATTCAGATTTATGGACTGTTTTCAATCATATTAACATAATACTGTAGTGCATAACATAAAATGAATACAATAACAACAATATATAACAATTGTGTTTTTCCATAGATATGGGCACAATATAAAATATCAAAAAGTAAACAATTTGATGCACAAATATTGACATATTAAGTGATGTTGGAAACAGTTGGACATGTTTAAAAGCAAAGCTTGTATATTATATGTCCAGAAACTTATATAACTTAATCACGATTGGGTCGTTCAATAATATTGAATTCATAAAGCATCATCACGAGAAGCGAATTTGATAAGAGAGAACTGATAAGTGAGTTGAGGTAGGAGGGCTATTGCCTCAACTCACAAGAAAAACTAAGTGTGAAAGTAAAGTGGCAGTGGAAGACGGTTTGAAAACAAACAAGGAAAGAGGAAAATGAAATATAATGAGTGTGTCTGTGTGTGAGAAGAAGGAAGATAAAAGGCAGAAAAAAGGAGGGTTTAAAAGGGAGTAAAACAGAGAAGAGAGAGGGAGATAGAGAGATAGAGAGAGAAAGAGAGAGGTGGGTCCCGCTCGCTCACTTTGAATTCATTGCATATAGTTGTTTTTTTAAATGCTTTTGAAACAGTGGAAATAAATTGAATTGAATTGAATTGAACATACATGTACACTATGAAAAACTAAATGCTCCTTTTTTACCTAGTCCACACGTTGTGCCCGCATAGCCAGTCTGGCAGGTGCAGACAAATTCGGTTTCCTGATTTACATCCGTACACGTGCCACCGTTTTGACAGGGATTGGAGTCACATGGAAATACTGGAAGAGATTGTACATAGAAACATCAATAGTTATTTGATATTTCATATTTGATACTTCCCAAAACAAAACCAAGTGCTAGAAAATGGAGGATCAATGAATATTTCAGATATTTAGTATGTCAAAGAAGTTTGTGTTCGAGTTATTCGTTTGTTTGTTTGTTTTTTCAATTTCAAACTGGTTTGCGTTGATGGTGGGGGGGGGGGGGGGGGCGTGTGTATTATTCTATAGCAGCTTTCATCTTGGGGTGCCCCATTGAGCCCACCAATAAATTAAGTCATGCGAAACGTAATCTAATTTATGTTATGTCATTAAATTTAATGAAAGAAATTTCATATTTCAAACTCCTGGGATATAATCCTAAAAACCATGATAGACACAATCAAGCAGAACGGAGGATGTTTAATTTTTTTTAATGTGCAAAGCAGGTCTATTATGCTTTCGTTCATAAAGGCGAGGAGGGAGGGGGTATAAAGTATGTGTTTATCAAAGTAAATTTGAAGGGATAATGTTTATATTCAAATTATATAATATTTTGATAAACTGATGATATTGTTTGAGTCAAGATTATGTTTGCACTCATACAATCAACTTATGGAATGATCTTGCAAAAGTTAATGTTGGACTGCTCGTTTCTATCATTTTATTTGGTGGTAGTGGTGTATTCAGAACTTGATACACAAGGGGGAGGGGTAGATTATTATCTGGATAGACCCACGCGGTGGCGAATTTTATTACGTACGTGCCACCCCCTGGCCCTCCCTGCCTTCTCCTTGAAACCCAACCGACATGCCTTATGGACAAAATATGGCTTTCAAAAAGGGGTGGGGTCAATTCACACTGCCATAAGTTTATCTAAGCAATTCCACGATTACACTCTAAACTGTTAAACTGTAAACTGTTAAATCACCATTTAAAAGGGCCAAGGAGTAACAGCGTTTTCAAATGGCAGAGGGTTAGGGTCCTAAACATGCTAGATACAACCTTTTCTAGTTCGGGATCCATCATGATAAAAGAGTTAATCTCTCATTTTGAAAAAGCTGTCAACCATTTATATTGGCAATCAACACTTTAATTTTTAGAGTACATTATGAAATGAATAATATCCACTTGCATGTCACAATTGTCCTCTGTGCGTGTTGGTTTACCAATATTACAATATTTTTTCAAATATCATTTATTACGGTATCTGTCTCATTCTCACCTATTAGGTGACAGGTCGGCCCGGCGAAGAGGGGCGGACAGTCGCATCTGTAGTCTCCTCCTGTTTGTACACATGTGCCGCCGCTCAGACAAGGATTCGAACTACATGGATTATTGTCTAAAGAAACATTTATACGTATAGAAAATATTTTACTCAGTCAGGACAATTGCCAAATGTTGTGGTTAGGCTCAGTAAATTTTGTGATTCAGAGCCTTAAAATGGACTAGATAATTGAGCAGAAAGAACACAAATTTCCGCAACTCTTGTTGCGTTAAAGGGCCCCTGTAACCCAAACGCAACCCAAATGCTTATTGCTGTTGATGTGCAGGGATGCATACAACTAATATTCTGTTATTCAAACATCTAGGTATGTATCATAGATTTTAAAATATTTTTTTTCCAACCTCCTAAGCTCCACCCTAAAAGAAAGCTCCGGATCTCATTCCTGCAATGACATCATTCAGATTCAGATTTCAGATTCAGATTCAGATTTATGGACTGTTTTCAATCATATTAACATAATACTGTAGTGCATAACATAAAATGAATACAATAACAACAATATATAACAATTGTGTTTTTCCATAGATATGGGCACAATATAAAATATCAAAAAGTAAACAATTTGATGCACAAATATTGACATATTAAGTGATGTTGGAAACAGTTGGACATGTTTAAAAGCAAAGCTTGTATATTATATGTCCAGAAACTTATATAACTTAATCACGATTGGGTCGTTCAATAATATTGAATTCATAAAGCATCATCACGAGAAGCGAATTTGATAAGAGAGAACTGATAAGTGAGTTGAGGTAGGAGGGCTATTGCCTCAACTCACAAGAAAAACTAAGTGTGAAAGTAAAGTGGCAGTGGAAGACGGTTTGAAAACAAACAAGGAAAGAGGAAAATGAAATATAATGAGTGTGTCTGTGTGTGAGAAGAAGGAAGATAAAAGGCAGAAATAGGAGGGTTTAAAGGGCGAGTCAATTAGAATTACATTTCATGATAATATCAAAGTATTGTGTCAATATTGCTAGAAATCGCATATACTTTTTATTAAAAAGATCTGTGTACTTCTCTAAGCTTCGTTGAAATTGCCAAAATCGCACGTTTATCAGCTAGTCTGTCACGCCCCTCGAAAAATAGGGCCCAGTCACGTGCTTGTCAGGTGACCTGTGACGTACCATCGGGAACGTCTAGCTAGCGGACGACGCTTGTCTGTGTATATCCAGTGCAGGGAATTTTGGATAGGCATGATAGGAGTGCATATCTCAAGAAAATGCCGCGGAGATGTGTTGTTGCTGGGTGCAGCAAAGGCACCAGCGATGGTGTCAGTCTGCACACCTTTCCTAAAGGTGATGCAACTCGAAAAATTTGGATTTCAAGGATCAATTAAGCTGACGCGAGCTAGCTCAGTGGGATGGCCCTTCCGCTCACAGTACTGTTTGCAGTGACCACTTCAGGGAGGAGGACTTCGATAGTCAGGCCCTCAGGCCAGGGGCTGTATGACCAGCTAGGATTTGCGCCCAAGAATAAAATGCTGCGGCCGACAGCTATCCCTGTCATCAGACTGGGAACTGAGGGCTGTGGAACTGGAAGCCAAACACAGGGAGCTAAAAAAACAAGAGTCGGTCTGCAGTTCTGAAGCTGGAGTCACTGGAGAAAAAGAGGGTAGGTCTACCGTACCGTACCGTAGAGCCCGGGGGGGGGGGGGCACTCAACCTGTTTTTGGATGTGGGTGTGCCGCTGCCAATCTCAAAACAGGGGGCTAAGGAGCTAAATGGTTAATTGAGGAAGCTCATTTTTGAGGGTCTAAGGAGAGAACGGGCTCATGGGCAGAGCTAATTTTAGCTGCTCGCGATCTCACTACTCTGGTACACATACAACCAACATGGCCTATTGTACAACCAACATGGCCTATTGTGTTCCACCTGCCAAAAGTGGTACCGTACTAAATGTCTTGAAATCTCTCTCTCTGAGTATACCAGGTTATATCATAACCCGATGAAAATTGTGTCTGCTTGACGTGCTCATTACCACCTTTTTGTGACTCCCTTTTTACTCAATCCTGTGAAGATATTCAACCCTCTCAACCAATTTTACC
The DNA here is from genome assembly GCA_025617745.1 of Heliocidaris erythrogramma. Classification (NCBI taxonomy): domain Eukaryota; kingdom Metazoa; phylum Echinodermata; class Echinoidea; order Camarodonta; family Echinometridae; genus Heliocidaris; species Heliocidaris erythrogramma. Next base: position 11,959,928 of record CM046861.1, read on the forward strand.
TCCTATCCCTGAAGTTAGAATACAGAATACTGTTGATGAAAGCGCTTTATATGAATCATTTAATGATACTTTTAATGGTAAAGGGTTGCATCTTGTTCATTTGAATGTTAGATCAATTCTGTTTAAAATACCTGAACTACGACTCCTTTTCTCCCAAAATAGAATCTCTGTAATTGCAATCACAGAAACGTGGTTAAACTCTTCCGTGAACGATGAAGAAGTTTGTATCGATGGATATTGTATTTTAAGACGAGACCGTGTAGGAGAACATGGTGGTGGAGTCTGTCTTTATATTAGAAATGATATTGCATTTAACGTACGAGAAGATCTTACACAAAATGATATTGAATCGTTATGGATTGACATTCTATTACCCCATACAAAACCCATTACTCTAGGTGTTGTGTACAGACCCCCTACAGATCATTGTTTTATTGAATATCTCACTGACACCCTGGATAAATTAACAAAAGATGATGAGGTTATAATTTTAGGGGACATGAATATCTGCCTTTTGCAGCAGTCTTCATTATCAAAAAAATACAAGAATATTTTGAATTTAAATGGTTTGAGTCAACTTATAACTAAACCCACTCGAACAACATCGGCCACTTCATCATTAATAGACCATGTAATCAGCAGTAAAGAAGAAAATATTTGTCAAAGTGGTGTTATTGAAATTGGCCTAAGTGATCATTTTTTAACCTACTGCTCTAGGAAGCTAATAAGACCTGTATTCAAACAGCATATAAATATAAATATTCGGTGTATGAGAAACTATTGTATAGATGATTTTAATAATGTTTTATCTCGAGTCAATTGGTCTGACATATTAGAATGTAAAGAAGTAAATACTGCGTGGTCAATTTTCAAAAATATTTTCATGTCTATAGTTGATAAATGTGCTCCATTAAAACAAGTAAGAATTAAGCAAAGAACCGATAAGTGGATGAATGCTGAAATTATTTCGTTAATAAGACAAAGAAATATAGCTTTTAAAAGAATGAAAAAGGATTGTGGTAATTTAGAATTAGAAAAGAAATATAAACTTTTACGTAATTTGGTGCAAAGAAAAGTGAGACAGGCTAAAGATGAATACTTCCAAAATCAAATTGATGAGCATAAAAATGATTCTAAAAAGTTGTGGAAGAATCTGAAAGATTTAGGTTGTAAAAACAAACAAAAGAATATTAAAGAGAATGTTATTAATATCCAAGGGGAGTTATGTCATGATAATATGAGGATAGCGAACGAATTTAACAATTATTTCACAACTGTGGCAGAAAAATTAGCTAGTAATCTGCCAGATAGCAACACAAATGAATTTGGAACGGACAGTGTTAAATTACAAAAATTATACGACACTAAGGGTGTGTCGAAAGGTTGTTTTCTTTTTTCTCCTGTCAAAGAAAAGTTTGTTTTAAGATGAACTAAATAAGTTGAAAATATCAAAAAGTACCGGGCTTGACTTGGTACCTGCCAGATTTTTGAAGGATGGAGCTAAATATTTGTATAAACCTTTAACTTACATTATTAACTTATCTATCTCAACCTCCACCTTCCCTGATGAAATGAAAATTGCAAAAGTAACACCTCTTTATAAAAAGAAAGATAAAACTAATGTTAGCAATTATAGACCGATTAGCGTTTTAAGTATAGTCTCGAAGGTCCTAGAGAAATGTGTGTATGCCCAATTAGAGAACTACTTTCAAGAAAAACAAAATAATATACGAATTTCAATCTGGTTTTAGAAATGGTTATTCCACTGAAACTTGTCTTATTCACCTGTTAGATTTTGTGAGGAACGAAATTTCCCAAGGACGTTTTGTTGGGATGGTTCTTCTTGACTTGCAAAAAGCCTTCGATACCGTTAACCATAATATACTGTTAAGTAAATTAGAAGTAATGGGTTTAAATTCTGCATGTGTGCAATGGTTTAGGTCTTACTTGACCAATCGTCATCAAGTTGTCTCGTTGCAAAATGTACTCTCCGATTCTATGCCCATAAGATGCGGAGTTCCCCAGGGGAGCATATTAGGTCCTATTCTTTTCATGTGCTACATTAATGATATGTGTGTTTGTGTCAACGACAGTAAATTACTTTTATATGCGGATGACAGTGTGTTACTATATTCTGGTACTGATCCTAAGCTGATCGGGGAAAAACTTAGCTTAGAATTATCAAACTGTGTTAATTGGATGACAGCAAATAAGCTTAGCTTACATATTGGTAAAACCGAAAGTATTTTGTTTTGTTCGCGGGGTAGGCTGAAGTATACTGATGATTTCAATATAAGTTATAACAATCAACTCATTAAGAGACAGGATTCTGTGAAGTATTTAGGACTAAATATAGCTAGTGATCTTTCTTGCTCAAGTTTGGTTGACAGTATTGTCAAAAAAGCTAATGCTCGTCTAAAATTCTTGTATCGTTATCAAAATTGCATGAACTTAAAATCAAGACGCATTTTAAGTTTTTCCTTAATACAATGTTTATTTGATTATGCTAATGCGGCATGGTATTGCAGTCTAGGCAAGGTGGATCAAAACAAGTTAAAAATAATTCAAAATAAGATTGTAAGATGTATCAATCACTTAACAACAAGAACACACATTGGGAAGAGTGAACTTGAAACAGCTGGTCTTCTTCATGTAAACCTTAGATCACAACAACTTTTAATTCACCATGTACATAAGATTTTTTACTCTAATGCAGATCACTATATTTCAAATAATTTTACTCGCTCTTCAAGTGTTCATAGGCATGACACTAGAAATAGTCAATTTAATTTCGTAGTGCCTAAGCGGAAAGGTAAAATTGGAAATTCTTTTTATTTTAACGGTATTCTTTTCTGGAATTCCCTCCCAAATCATGTTAAGTCAGTTAAGAATTTTTTACATTTTAAAAGGGTATTGAAGCATCATTTGAAAAATGTGTCTACTCCATAACTATATTTCTCCTCTCCTTTTTGTAGCTCAGATGGTTTTTTCCTATATTATTTGACTTATGTAACCAACGTTTATTATCGATAGTTTCATTATGATTTTCTGTATATAGTTTTTTTCCGTTGAGTAAGTCTTGTTTTCACATTTATGTAATCTTCGCCTACTTTATAAAAAATGTTATGTTTTATTTTGCTACTTTTAATTAGTACATTCTTATCACTTGTCGTACGTGTACGATAGTCTTGTAGCCGTACTAATGTGTTTTCTTAGTGTATTTTTTAATCAGTTATTTAGGTAAGGACCCCATTGGAAATAAGCCATTTCGGCTTTCATGGGCTATCCTGTCATGGTACCTGGTTATGTTTGTATTGCAATATACCTGACGAATAAAATCAAATCAAATCAAATCAAATCAATACGGTGCATGAACTGAGTCAGCGGTCGCAGCGCTGTTTTTAACGCTGTACAAGCCGCGCCACTGCACTGGCTCGATGTCGCATGCAGATTGATCTCGCAGAGCCGCCGCTAGCACTAGTAATACCGCGTTCAGTTAGGGGGCACTAGGTCGCCCAGCTCCCCGCTGCGCTGGCCTGGGAGGCTAGGGAGCGACCGTTCCCGGACAATGGGCCGTGCGCATTGTTTTCTCATATTCTAGGGAGCGAGTCGGAAGCCAATCGAGGTGCGGTTAGTGAAAATCTGAAAATCGCATATCATGGGAGCGACCCGAGAAGGTTGAAAATGGGGGACGTCACAGCGGCACATACATGTGTGACATATATATGTGAGTGCCCCCCCCCCCCCCCCCCGGAGGCAGCTAGCTTGCAGCACACGATTTTGCTGTAATTGTTGTAATATATTTAGACTTTCATCCAGTCTTTCAGTGTACTTGGTTGTTATCATAAGCACGCACACAAAGATTCGCAAGGTACGGTCAGCAGTAAAGCGACTGTCCACACGTCTACTTGTCTGTAAAATATTACGTTTTTCTAAAACATAAACCTAATCCAAAAGAGGAATTATCATGGGTAAAGTGTTTGAAAAAATGCCAGACTTGTCATTTGACCTCTACTAAAATGTCTAAACAACCTATTCAAATCCTTTTGGGGGACTTAAAGATTGTCAAAATTGTATAAATAGTGATATGAAAATGGATAAATTATCATTCATTTACATTGCCAACATATTAGTCAACCTTAGTGGCTTCGCGGGGGACTTCCCGATGCTACGTCAAATCGCTCTAGCCAATCAGCTGTCAATTTTTTGGGGCGTTCCCAAATTAGTGAGTTTTTTGACCAATTTCTTGTTACTGGGCAATTTTTTTTCTGTAAAAATGTCAGAATTGTGTCATTGGACCTATGTACTACGTTTTTAGCCCCAATGTTGATTCTAATTGACTCGCCCTTTAAAAGGGAGTAAAACAGAGAAGAGAGAGGGAGATAGAGAGATAGAGAGAGAAAGAGAGAGGTGGGTCCCGCTCGCTCACTTTGAATTCATTGCATATAGTTGTTTTTTTAAATGCTTTTGAAACAGTGGAAATAAATTGAATTGAATTGAATTGAACATACATGTACACTATGAAAAACTAAATGCTCCTTTTTTACCTAGTCCACACGTTGTGCCCGCATAGCCAGTCTGGCAGGTGCAGACAAATTCGGTTTCCTGATTTACATCCGTACACGTGCCACCGTTTTGACAGGGATTGGAGTCACATGGAAATACTGGAAGAGATTGTACATAGAAACATCAATAGTTATTTGATATTTCATATTTGATACTTCCCAAAACAAAACCAAGTGCTAGAAAATGGAGGATCAATGAATATTTCAGATATTTAGTATGTCAAAGAAGTTTGTGTTCGAGTTATTTGTTTGTTTGTTTGTTTTTTTCAATTTCAAACGGGTTTGGGTTGGGGGTGGGGGGGGGGGGGGGGGGGGGCGTGTGTATTATTCTATAGCAGCTTTCATCTTGGGGTGCCCCATTGAGCCCACCAATAAATTAAGTCATGCGAAACGTAATCTAATTTATGTTATGTCATTAAATTTAATGAAAGAAATTTCATATTTCAAACTCCTGGGATATAATCCTAAAAACCATGATAGACACAATCAAGCAGAACGGAGGATGTTTAATTTTTTTTAATGTGCAAAGCAGGTCTATTATGCTTTCGTTCATAAAGGCGAGGAGGGAGGGGGTATAAAGTATGTGTTTATCAAAGTAAATTTGAAGGGATAATGTTTATATTCAAATTATATAATATTTTGATAAACTGATGATATTGTTTGAGTCAAGATTATGTTTGCACTCATACAATCAACTTATGGAATGATCTTGCAAAAGTTAATGTTGGACTGCTCGTTTCTATCATTTTATTTGGTGGTAGTGGTGTATTCAGAACTTGATACACAAGGGGGAGGGGTAGATTATTATCTGGATAGACCCACGCGGTGGCGAATTTTATTACGTACGTGCCACCCCTCGCCCTCCCTGCCTTCTCCTTGAAACCCAACCGACATGCCTTATGGACAAAATATGGCTTTCAAAAAGGGGTGGGGTCAATTCACACTGCCATAAGTTTATCTAAGCAATTCCACGATTACACTCTAAACTGTTAAACTGTAAACTGTTAAATCACCATTTAAAAGGGCCAAGGAGTAACAGCGTTTTCAAATGGCAGAGGGTTAGGGTCCTAAACATGCTAGATACAACCTTTTCTAGTTCGGGATCCATCATGATAAAAGAGTTAATCTCTCATTTTGAAAAAGCTGTCAACCATTTATATTGGCAATCAACACTTTAATTTTTAGAGTACATTATGAAATGAATAATATCCACTTGCATGTCACAATTGTCCTCTGTGCGTGTTGGTTTACCAATATTACAATATTTTTTCAAATATCATTTAGTACGGTATCTGTCTCATTCTCACCTATTAGGTGACAGGTCGGCCCGGCGAAGAGGGGCGGACAGTCGCATCTGTAGCCTCCTGCTGTTTGTACACATGTGCCGCCGCTCAGACAAGGATTCGAACTACATGGATTATTGTCTAAAGAAACATATATACGTATAGAAAATATTTTACTCAGTCAGGACAATTGCCAAATGTTGTGGTTAGGCTCAGTAAATTTTGTGATTCAGAGCCTTAAAATGGACTAGATAATTGAGCAGAAAGAACACAAATTTCCGCAACTCTTGTTGCGTTAAAGGGCCCCTGCAACCCAAACGCAAACCAAATGCTTATTGCTGTTGATGTGCAGGGACGCATACAAGTAATATTCTGTTATTCAAACATCTAGGTATGTTTCATAGATTTTAAAATATTTTTTCCAACCTCCTAAGCTCCACCCTAAAAGAAAGCTCCGGATCTCATTCCTGCCAAGACATCATTCAGATTCAGATTTCAGATTCAGATTCAGATTTAGAAACTTTTTTCAATCATATTAACATAATACTGTAGTGCATAACATAAAATGAATACAATAAAAACAATATATAACAATTGTGTTTTTCCATAGATATGGGCACAATATAAAATATCAAAAAGTAAAAAAATTGATGCACAAATATTGACATATTAAGTGATGTTGGAAACAGTTGGACATGTTTAAAAGCAAAGCTTGTATATTATATGTCCAGAAACTTATATAACTTAATCACGATTGGGTCGTTCTATAATATTGAATTCATAAAGCATCAGTACGAGAAGCGAATTTGATAAGAGAGAATTGATAAGTGAGTTGAGGTAGGAGGGCTATTGCCTCAACCCACAAGAAAAACTAAGTGTGAAAGTAAAGTGGAAGTGGAAGACGGTTTGAAAACAAACAAGGAAAGAGGAAAATGAAATATAATGAGTGTGTCTGTGTGTGAGAAGAAGGAAGATAGAAGGCAAAAAAAGGAGGGTTTAAAAGGGAGTAAAACAGAGAAGAGAGAGGGAGATAGAAAGAGAGAGAGAGAGAGAAAGAGAAAGGTGGGTCCCGCTCGCCCACTTTGAATTCATTGCATATAGTTGTTTTTTTAAATGCTTTTGAAACAGTGGAAATAAATTGAATTGAATTGAACTGAATTGAATTAAACATACATGTACACTATGAAAAACTAAATGCTCCTTTTTTACCTAGTCCACACGTTGTGCCCGCATAGCCAGTCTGGCAGGTGCAGACAAATTCGGTTTCTTGATTTACATCCGTACACGTCCACCGTTTTGACAGGGATTGGAGTCACATGGAAATACTGGAAGAGATTGTACATAGAAACATCAATAGTTATTTGATATTTAATATTTGATACTTCCCAAAACAAAACAAAGTGCTAAAAAATGGAGGATCAATGAATAATTAGGATATTTAGTATGTCAAAGAAGTTTGTGTTCAAATGTTTATTTTTTTTTAAATGTGCAAAGCAGGTCTATTATGTTTTCGTTCATAAAGGAAGGGGGGTATATGTTTATCAAAGTAAATTTGAAGTGATAATGTATATATTTAAATTATATAATATTTAGATAAACTGATGATATTCTTTGAGTCAAGATTATGTTTGCACTCATACGATCTACTTATGGAATGACCCTGCAAAAGTTAATGTTGGACTGCTCGTTTCTATCATTTTGTTTGGTGGTAGTGGTGTATTCAGAACTTGATACACAAGGGGGAGGGGTAGATTATTATCTGGATAGACTCACGCGGTGGCGAATATGTTATTACGTACGGTACGTGCCACCCCCTGGCCCCCCTGCCCTTCCCTTGAAACCAAACCGGCGTGCCTTATGGACAAAATATGGCTTTCAAGCAGGGGTGGGGTGAATTCAAACTGTCATAAGTTTATCTAAGCAATTCCACGATTACACTCTAAACTGTTAAACTGTAAACTGTTAAATCACCATTTAAAAGGGCCAAGGAACAACAGCGTTTTCAAATGGCAGAGGGTTAGGGTCCTAAACATGCTAGATACAACCTTTTTTAGTTTGGGATAAAAGTGTTAATCTCTCATTTTGAAAAACTGTCATTTATATCGACGCTATGACTTTTAGAGTACATTATCAAATGAATAATAGCCACTCGCATGTCACAATTGTCCTCTGTGCGTGTTGGTTTACCAATATTACAATATTTTTTCAAATATAATTTGTACGGTATCTGTCTCATTCTCACCTATTAGGTGACAGGTCGGCCCGGCGAAGAGGGGCGGACAGTTGCATCTGTAGCCTCCTGCTGTTTGTACACATGTGCCGCCGCTCAGACAAGGATTCGAACTACATGGATTATTGTCTAAAGAAACATATATACGTATAGAAAATATTTTACTCAGTCAGGACAATTGCCAAATGTTGTGGTTAGGCTCAGTAAATTTTGTGATTCAGAGCCTTAAAATGGACTAGATAATTGAGCAGAAAGAACACAAATTTCCGCAACTCTTGTTGCGTTAAAGGGCCCCTGCAACCCAAACGCAAACCAAATGCTTATTGCTGTTGATGTGCAGGGACGCATACAAGTAATATTCTGTTATTCAAACATCTAGGTATGTTTCATAGATTTTAAAATATTTTTTCCAACCTCCTAAGCTCCACCCTAAAAGAAAGCTCCGGATCTCATTCCTGCCAAGACATCATTCAGATTCAGATTTCAGATTCAGATTCAGATTTAGAAACTTTTTTCAATCATATTAACATAATACTGTAGTGCATAGCATAAAATGAATACAATAACAACAATATATAACAATTGTGTTTTTCCATAGATATGGGCACAATATAAAATATCAAAAAGTAAAAAAATTGATGCACAAATATTGACATATTAAGTGATGTTGGAAACAGTTGGACATGTTTAAAAGCAAAGCTTGTATATTATATGTCCAGAAACTTATATAACTTAATCACGATTGGGTCGTTCTATAATATTGAATTCATAAAGCATCAGTACGAGAAGCGAATTTGATAAGAGAGAATTGATAAGTGAGTTGAGGTAGGAGGGCTATTGCCTCAACCCACAAGAAAAACTAAGTGTGAAAGTAAAGTGGAAGTGGAAGACGGTTTGAAAACAAACAAGGAAAGAGGAAAATGAAATATAATGAGTGTGTCTGTGTGTGAGAAGAAGGAAGATAGAAGGCAAAAAAAAAAGGAGGGTTTAAAAGGGAGTAAAACAGAGAAGAGAGAGGGAGATAGAAAGAGAGAGAGAGAGAGAAAGAGAAAGGTGGGTCCCGCTCGCCCACTTTGAATTCATTGCATATAGTTGTTTTTTTAAATGCTTTTGAAACAGTGGAAATAAATTGAATTGAATTGAACTGAATTGAATTAAACATACATGTACACTATGAAAAACTAAATGCTCCTTTTTTACCTAGTCCACACGTTGTGCCCGCATAGCCAGTCTGGCAGGTGCAGACAAATTCGGTTTCTTGATTTACATCCGTACACGTCCCACCGTTTTGACAGGGATTGGAGTCACATGGAAATACTGGAAGAGATTGTACATAGAAACATCAATAGTTATTTGATATTTAATATTTGATACTTCCCAAAACAAAACAAAGTGCTAAAAAATGGAGGATCAATGAATAATTAGGATATTTAGTATGTCAAAGAAGTTTGTGTTCAAATGTTTATTTTTTTTTAAATGTGCAAAGCAGGTCTATTATGTTTTCGTTCATAAAGGAAGGGGGGTATATGTTTATCAAAGTAAATTTGAAGTGATAATGTATATATTTAAATTATATAATATTTAGATAAACTGATGATATTCTTTGAGTCAAGATTATGTTTGCACTCATACGATCTACTTATGGAATGACCCTGCAAAAGTTAATGTTGGACTGCTCGTTTCTATCATTTTGTTTGGTGGTAGTGGTGTATTCAGAACTTGATACACAAGGGGGAGGGGTAGATTATTATCTCGATAGACTCACGCGGTGGCGAATATGTTATTACGTACGGTACGTGCCACCCCCTGGCCCCCTGCCCTTCCCTCGAAACCCATCCGGCGTGCCTTATGGACAAAATATGGCTTTCAAGCAGGGGTGGGGTGAATTCAAACTGCCATAAGTTTATCTAAGCAATTCCACGATTACACTCTAAACTGTTTAACTGTAAACTGTTAAATCATCATTTAAAAGGGCCAAGGAGTAACAGTGTTTTTAAATGGCAGAGGGTTAGGGTCCTAAACATGCTAGATACAACCTTTTTTAGTTTGGGATAAAAGTGTTAATCTCTCATTTTGAAAAACTGTCATTTATATTGGCAATCGACACTAAGACTTTTAGAGTACATTATCAAATGAATAATATCCACTCTCATGTCACAATTGTCCTCTGTGCGTGTTGGTTTACAAATATTACAATATTTTTTTCAAATATAATTTGTACGGTATCTGTCTCATTCTCACCTATTAGGTGACAGGTCGGCCCGGCAAAGAGGGGCGGACAGTCACATCTGTAGCCTCCTGCTGTTTGTACACATGTGCCGCCGCTCAGACAAGGATTCGAACTACATGGATTATTGTCTAAAGAAACATATATACGTATAGAAATTATTTTACCCAGTCAGGACAATTGCCAAATGTTGTGGTTAGGCTCTGTAAATTTTGTGATGCCTTAAAATGGACTAGATAATTGAGCAGAAAGAACACAAATTTCCGCAACTCTTGTTGCGTTAAAGGGCCCCTGCAACCCAAATGTGCAGGGATGCATACACTCTTAGAAATGTTGGGTAAATGCCACTGGGTAAATGAAGATTGGGCATAGGTTGGTTAAATCTTGCTCAACTTTTACATGCATTTACCCAACATTGGCCAAAAATAAGAATGAAATTGGTAAAGTTTACCCAAAGGTTGGTCGGACTCATAAGGACCCTCATGTTGGGTAAAATTTGGGTAAAAGTTTGCCCAATATTTCTAAGAGTGTACAACTAATATTCTGTTATTCAAAAATCTAGGTATGTTTCATAGATTTTTAAATATTTTTCCAACCTCCCTAGCTCCACCCTAAAAGAAAGCTCCAGATCTCATTCCTGCAATGACATCATTCAGATTCAGATTTATTGACTGTTTTAAATCATATTAACTTAATACTGTAGTGCAAAACATAAAATGAATACAATAACAACGATATACAGATATGAATGTTTTTATGATCTGCTATAAATTTTGCAAATATACGTAGATCTCAAGATATACCACTGCATGCTTTGTATGGTCAGCTCTATAAAAATGTCTTTTTAAATTTGTTCTTCTTTACTATAATGTCTCAAAGTAAGAAGGGCGTCATTTCAAATAACCTTTTTGGATTTGCAGAACGTTTTGCATGATGTACAGACATCTATGTTTTGCTATGATCTGCTCTATAAAAATATCTTTTTGAATTTGTTCTTCTTTACTATAATGTCTCAAAGTAAGAAGGGCGTCATTTCAAATAACCTTTTTGGATTTGCAGAACGTTTTGCATGATGTACAGACATCTATGTTTTTATGATCTGCTATAAATTTTGCAAAGATAGTTAGATCTCAAGATATACTACTGCATGCTTTGTATGGTCAGTTCTATAAAAATGTCTTTAAATTTGTTCTTCTTTACTATAATGTCTCAAAGTAAGAAGGGCGTCATTTCAAATAACCTTTTTGGATTTGCAGAACGTTTTGCATGATGTACAGACATCTATGTTTTGCTATGATTTGCTATAAATCTTGCAAATATAGTTAGATCTCAAGATATACCACTGCATGCTTTGTATGGTCAGCTCTATAAAAATGTCTTTTTAAATTTGTTCTTCTTTACTATAATGTCTCAAAGTAAGAAGGGCGTAATTTCAAATAACCTTTTTGGATTTGCAGAACGTTTTGCATGATGTACAGACATCTATGTTATGCTATGATCTGCTATAAATTTTGCAAATATAGTTAGATCTCAAGGTATACCGCTACATACTTGTATGGTCAGCTCTATAAAAATGTCTTTTTAAATTTGTTTTTCTTTACCATAATGTCTCAAACTAAGAAGGGCGTCATTTTAAATAGCTTTGTGGATTTGAAGAACGTATTGCATGCTTTATACGGATAACTATGTTGGGCTGAACCGTTTTTTTCAGACATTGAATCGTTCATGCTTTTATCTGTATCCTCTATTTCATCTCAAATACCTTGGCTTCGTAGCTCAATAAGCCTCATAAGCACTCGATGGTTAAACAGATTAATCGTACTGTTATGTGTTTATACTATGTTCATAAATATATTTTTCTCTTTGCATGATTACGGAAGCAAATTTTTTATACTATAAATTTTGCAAATACATGTACATCTGGATTTCAAGATGACCGTTGCATGCTTTATATGGACAGTTTTAATAATGAATCGTCTCTATATATTTGCTTTTCTGTGCTACAATAATTATCGTCTGTTTGACAGCCAGAAGGGCATTAACTCCAATAATTTAACACAGAGTTAATGCCCTGCTGGCTCTCAACAGACGATTTCTTAATACTTATTTATATGTGAATTCTATACGAACATCTATGATTTGTTGACCTGAACTACTTTGTTACTTCATGATATAGACAATGAATCGTTCATGCTTTTGTCTGTAACATCTGTTTTATGGCAACCTGCTATTTTTGTACTTGGAGGTACTAGTATCCCTATCCATTTGTTTCTTTCTTTATAATAGCACAATGCAACAAAAAACGCCCATTATTTGTCAAAACTTAAACCCTTCTTACGCTTGGTCATGCAGCATAAAAGCATTTTTGTCATTTAAGCCTGACCCCAGATAACCGAGACTGCCTTAAAAGCCTATGTCCTAGGCTATTTTGTTATTTCCAGCTGGCTCGATATATCCTGCAAAAAACCTTTTGCATGCCCTCAGTCACTAATTGGCCAATTGTACTTAACTTGCCTATTTTATTTCTCTTTTTTCATCTCAAATACCTTGGTCTCACAAGTACTCAATGGTTAAACAGGTTAGTCGTGGTGTTATCTGGTTATTCTATGTTCATAACTTCTATACTCGTACATAGCAATTTAAATGCATGCTCCGTTTCTGTTGTACACTTGTATTCTGTGTTGTTACTTGATAGTACCAAATTCCTTTCCCTCTTCAACCCTTTTGAATACCCTCTTGAATACCCTTAATGCTTTATGTGCACAAATACGCTTATCGGTGTTTGCTTGTTTATTGTGAGTATTCCATTATTGTACTTGAATACCCTTTATGTTCTATATGCACACATACATTTTATGATGCTTACTTATTTTATTGTCAGCAACAATCCATATATTTTGGAACTATTGTTAAATAGCTCATTTGCCATATAAGGTCAAGCACGAATACAGAACCCCAACCCACTTTTCCAGATTAACCAAGAAAGCACCTTTCTTACTGAATCATGCCCCCTACAAGTTAAATACGCAACATTCACAATTAAAGCTGCTTCTGCTACCAATGATACAAACGGTCATCAACCCATCGGTTGTCTTTTTGTTCGATGGCCCGTGGTCTTGATGGTTAGTTAGTGTTAACATTTTTTGGTGTAAATCTGTATTATTGCTTGGCGAACAACGCATGACCTCAACGCTTCCACGCTCATTGATTATGCTATTATCACTGTTTTTGTCTTTGATTATTTACATTTGCCCATTCAAATATCTGGTGCCTATCATCAAACCACTTCCTCAAGCAAATGTATTAACACAATGAACACAATGTGTATTTTAAACTCTTATTACTATTTCTAGATACTCACTGTTAGATGCATGGCCTTGTCCTGAGACTAGTTTTATACAGTCGTTGCCTTTGTTTTTGTTTTTTGTTTTGTTTTTTGTTTTTGTTTTTTTAAGTGATGTTCTCTTGTCTCTTAAATATCTGTTCTCTAAATGGTGTATCCATGTACGTTGTAACAGTATCCCTCCCTACCAGACCCTACCCCTACCCCCTTCCCCTCAGGTGGCCTAAGATCAATCTCTTTACGGGGATGATAATCTTACAAAATGGTAAATAACGGTAATAATGATAACATACCCGGCAATAACTTAACCAATGATGAATTCTTAGATGCCTTCCAAACGTTATTAGACTCTCAAACTCGCAGTCCTGATACTAAATTTGTTAATGATATGATCACTACTCTAAATTCGAATGCCAAAGATTTTGATGTACCTTTTGATGACAATGAACATGATAAAGCCAAATCATCCTCTTATTACTCTGAAAATCAATTTGCTTCACACTTTTTAAATATGGATACGGCTGAGTTTTCTTTGTTTCATGCTAATATTAGAAGTATGAATAGAAACTTTGAGCGTTTGCGTAATCTTCTTGAACGGCTTAGTTTTAAATGTTCTGTAATTGGCCTATCAGAAACATGGCTTTCAGATACCCCTAATTCTTTGTTCACAATTCAGGGTTTTGATTTAATAGTGAATAATAGGACCAATAAAATCGGGGGCGGTGTTGCGCTATATATTTCCTCAGAATATAAATATAATAATAGACCTGTATTGAATTATGTGAATGATTCCATAGAAACACTTTTTATAGAAATTGATTTTGTTAAAAGAAAAAATATCGTTATTGGAGTCATATATAGGCCTCCCAAATCTAGCCACAATGATTTCTTAATAAGCCTTCAAAATATTCTCTCAAACCCAATACTGCGGGGCAAGGATTGTTTTTTAATGGGAGACTTCAATATTAATTTATTGAACTACCATTCTGATGCTCTTGTTCATGAATTCTATGGAACGCTTCTAACTTCCTCATTTATACCACTTATTTCTAAACCAACTCGCATCGCAGAACAATCTTCCACCTTAATCGACAATATATTTAGTAACATGCATCCCTTTCCCCAAGCGGGCGTTGTAGTATCAGACTTAACGGATCACTTCCCCATATTTGCACATTTCCCAATCTTGCAGCAAACACAATGCCCTTCTATAATATACAAACGGAAGTTGTCTGAAGGTAATATTAATACTTTCAAAGACAGACTAAGCATAGTAGATTGGAATGATATTTATGATATGGCTGATGTAAATAATAGTTTTGATGAATTTATGGCCAAATTAACTAGCTTGTTTAATGAATGTTGTCCTATGAGAAAAATCAATCTTCAAAATAGGAAAAGAATTCCAAAATCTCCATGGATAACACCGGGCTTATTAAGATCAATAAATAGGAAAAATAATCTTTATTTGAAATATAAAGCGAATCCCACTGAAAGTTCTAAATCGAAATATTTGAATTATAAAAATACATTGACAGGGTTGCTACGTAGAGAAAAAAAGATATATTTTTCACGTCAATTTATGAACTGTAACAAAGATGCTAAAAACACATGGAAATTAATCAATGAAGTTCTGAATAAGGAGAAAAAGAAAAGTACTATTTCTAATATACAAATTGATGAAAAAACTATTGATGAGTTACAAGATATTGTTGATCACTTTAATGATTATTTTGTTGAAATTGGTCCAAATTTAGCAAGTAAGATACCAAACTGTGATAGAAAATTTTATGATTACTTACAAAACCCTAACCCTAATTCTATGTTCTTTACTCCTGTAAATGAAGGTGAAGTCCTTGACATTGTGAACAATTTTATAAGTAAACGCAGTTGTGGACATGATGATCTGGATAATTTTATAATTAAGAAAATAATAGCAAGTATTGTTGAACCATTCACTTATATATGTAATCTATCTCTGAGCACAGGTGTTTTTCCAAACAAAATGAAATTAGCTAAAATAATCCCTATTTTTAAAAAGGGTAATCCGTTATCGCGATCAAATTACAGGCCAATATCTTTGTTAACCACTTTCTCCAAAATACTTGAAAAAGTAGTTTTTACTCGCACAATGATGTTTTTGAATAATAACGATATTTTACATGAATCTCAATTCGGATTTAGAAAACACCATAATACAACACATGCTCTCCTCTCTCTAATCAATAATATTACAAGTTCTATTGATAACGGTACCCACACAATAGGAATGTTCTTAGATTTCTCTAAGGCATTCGACACTATAGATCATGAAATTCTCTTAAGCAAACTTTCACATTATGGCATAAGGGGCATTGTTTCAGACTGGTTTCGAAATTATTTATACGAACGTCAGCAATATGTCTGTATTGAGAACTGCATGTCACAATTAAGAAATATTAATTGTGGTGTTCCACAGGGTTCTATCCTAGGCCCTTTACTTTTTATCTTGTATATAAATGACTTTCATAGATCATCAAATTTATTGACTTTTATCATGTATGCAGATGACACTAATCTATTTTTCTCGCATAAAAGCCTAGAAACTATATGTAATGTGATTAATTCTGAACTGGATTCAGTTGCAAAATGGATTAAGGCTAACAAGTTATCACTAAATCTAGAAAAAACAAATTACATGTTATTTAGTAATACTTTTAACGAACTTCCTCATCCAATTCTCATAGATAATATACAAATACAGAAGGTGATTGAAACAAAATTTCTAGGCACTATAATAGATAATAAGCTATCATGGAAGCATCATATTGATAATGTATGTAAATTGATATCCAGAAACATAGGTATGATTAACAAACTCAAATGGTCTTTTCCGCCAAACATACTTCTATCACTATACTCCACACTAGTTTTACCATATCTTAATTATGGAATATTAGCCTGGGGAAACAGTGCGGCATGCCTGTTAGACAGAGTTTTTTTATTACAGAAAAAAGCTATGCGAATTATAAGTAATGTTAATTATCGCCACCACACTGATGGTCTTTTTCACTCTAATAATGTACTAAAAATTTATGATATTTACCGCCTCAATCTTGCTGTACTTATGTTTCAGTATCATAATCATGAATTGCCAACTGTCTTCAATAATATATTTACAGCAAATAATGAGATCCATCATTACCCCACCAGACAAATCAATCTATATCACTTGCCAAGAACTCGTACAGCATTAACCCAGAATACTTTTTCATATACAGCTCCTAAATTTTGGAATTCACTCCCTTTAAATATACGAGACAGTATAAGTTTAAGTACACTCAAACGTAAATTGAGAAAATCACTTATTGCTTTTTATGAACTTTGATCCATCAATGGTGATTCTTGTTTACCTGTGTAGCAAAATCTATAGATTAAATGAAACCTTCCAGATCCTGCCCCTCCATCCCACCCCCCCCCCCCTTCCTCGCCCCCAGTCACTTTGTCCTTCTTCTGTCTTTTGTAAAATTTACTCCTTTCCATTGTTAATATTCCCAGCTGTATTATTTCTCAATGCTTTCTCTTCGATGGAAAGTGTGTTATGATTATGATTTTGTTTGCTTTCCATGGCCATGTATCTGTCTTCTTCTTTTTCCCTTTTATTGGGCATTTTATGCATGGTTGCCCAGACTAGTTTTTTATGTGCTGTATTCATGATTTATCTTTTGCCAGGGACCAGCGCTTCTACAAGCTATGCTTCTATGCTGGTCTCTGTTTTCATTATCATTTTCATAAAATTAATCTAATGTAGTCTTCATTACTGTTACTTTTTTCTTACAACTCAAACTTTAATGCACATTATTTTGCTTGTAATGATCAAAAACGTTTCTGCACTAAGTTGTATTGTCAATATTGTTGATTGCATAATACATATTGTTATATACATGTACTTTGAAAAATGAAAGTGTAATGAAATAAAAAATCTGAATCTGAATCTGAATATATAACAATGATGTTTTCCATAGATATGGGCACAATATAAAATATCAATAAGTAAAAAAATATGATGCACAAATATTGACCAATTAAGTGATTTTGAAAACAGTTGGACATGTTTAAAAGCAATGCTTGTATACTACATGTCCAGAAACTTATATAACTTAATCACGATTGGGTCGTTCAATAATATTAAATTCATAAAGCATCATTACGAGAAGCGAATTATTGATAAGAGAGAATTGATAAGTGAGTTGAGGTAGAAGGACTATTGCCTCAACGCACAAGAAAAATTAAGTGTGAAAGTAAAGTGGAAGTGGGAGACGGTGTGGAAACAAAAGAGAAGGAAAAGAAGGAGGGTGGAGGAAGGAGGAAAATGAAAGATAATGAGTGTGTCTGTGTGTGAGAAGAAGGAAGATAGAAGGCAGGAACAGATGGTCATCTCTGGCAAAGCTACATACCACTGTCTCTCCTTATCGCACTAATGATTGACAGATGATGTCATTGCAGGAATGATTTTTTTAGGGTAGAGCTTAGCATGTTTGAGAAAATGATTTTTTTTAATGTTTAATAATCTAGGAATCATATTTAGATATTTGCATAACAAAATATGAGTTTTAAGCAAATGCACATCAACAGAAATCAACTTGCATTTGGGTTGCAGGGGACTTGAAGTGATGACAAAAAGGAATTGGACGCCAGGAATCTTGGCATCTATCTTGCTATCTATAAGAAAGGTACAAGTGTTACAAATCTGAAGAAAAGGAAGAGCTTATCCAATAGACCTTGGAGATACTGCAAATGTCTTGAATATCCACAATACAATACCTAAAACATGAACATATTCTTGAAAGTTATCCAAAACTTGGAAAGCTGTCCCTAAGATTTGCAATAAGTCAACTTACTTTGAATGAGAGGTCCTTGAACCTTCACCCAAAAGGTACTATACTCTTGAACAAATGTAGCTCTGAAAAAATAAAAACATGTATAAAAGGAATGGTCAGGAGAGGGTAGATCGGGTGGTTATTAGAGGGTAGATCGGGAAAGCAAAGTATACTCTCTCTTTCTCTGTTTCTTTCTCTGACAGCAAAATAAACAATTCGATTGCTCCTTGCCAGTGGTAAATGGTCTAAACTGGAATGATGGATTTGAAGGAGATATTCGAATAGCTGATGAAAATGAAACAAAACACAACTATACTAAGTAGTTTATGTAGAGGGGTAGGGCGGAATCCTCCACCGTTATTATTATTATTATTATTGTTTTAAAAATAAGGTTTTACAGTATTTGACTAAGTAATGTATCCTTCTACAACTACCGTACCTTCTGATTACCCAAGTGGATTGTGTGTGTGTGTGTGTGTGTGTGTGTGTGTGTGTGCGTTTATCTTTTCGCTTATTATTTGAACTTACACGACTCTGACATTAGATATTGCAGGCGTTGCAGGCGCAGTCCACACAAAAGAGTTCGTGGCACCCTTGTCGTTACTGTTGCTATGCGTTACTGCGTTAGATCCACCACACGTCACCATCTTGAAGTTCGTATCCGAATTAGGCACACTCCAAGACCCAACAATTTCATCGTTGTCTTCTCTCCTCATTTGCATGAAGATTCCCTTAAAACCAGGGGAACCCGGACCAGTGGTGATAGTAACTGTAATTAGAAATGACAGCGTTTATTTTAGTCCATTATGCTTGAGAATGCAACTATGGTGAAAGTATACATGATAATTTGCCCGTTAATTTTGAAGACCTAAGATGGAAATAAATTATAAACCATTACAGTGGCATAACTACGAAGGCGCCTTCCCCCACCAGGATGGCGGAAGAAGGGAAAACGAAATTTAAAGAGAAGCGAAGGGGGGGGGGGGAGGTGAAAAGAATGCTTTAAGACTCCCTCTCAAATCCTTCCCTCGCTCGATACCCTTGTTTTCTCGCATTTTATGTAGTTACACTGTGTAAATAAAAAATTGCAGTTAATTAAAGGAAATGCCCGTTTTCCACAGTTCAGAATACGGGCGATTGTGTTTTTCTCACAGACTTGGGTAGTATAAACAAGGAAACTGTTAGCACGTAGTTACATTTTTGTAAAATAGTAGAAACTTTAATTTCTAACAGGAAAAAAAATGGAAAAACGATTTGTCATTTAACAGGGTAACTTGTTAAAATATGAGAAAACGTTGTTTAATAGTGTTTTATGTCGGGCGATTGTAAATATTATGCTGATTTCCGGTAAACCAACATACTTGCTGTTGTTTTACTGGAAAAAGACTGTAAAATTGAAATAACGGCAATAACCTGTAGTTTTACAGTTATTTTTACAATGTGTAGTAAGACTAGCTGCCCTCTCATTCGACACAAGCATGGGTGGAAATATGCAGGAAATTATTTTAATCGGGGGGGGGGGGGGGAGGGGCTGGAGGGTACATAACAAATAGGCAGTTCCCCTTCCCCGATGGATAGACAATAGGCGTTACACAACTCCGCCTCCAATGCCCTTAAAATGATTGGACACAGGCTAACTGCTGCCCCCGTTATAGAAATAGTAATTATTATCAATGTACTTAATGGGCAATCCAACCTTGGTAATAAGTTGATTTGTGTGAAAGCAGAAAAATAAGAAAAACAGGATGGTGAAAGTTTGAAAGAATTCGGACAAGGAATAAGAAAGTTATGGATGTTTGAAAAATGAGATCACTACATCTATGCGAATCTCAAATCGGCAGTTTGGTGAGTCGATTGTGACATACTTGTGGACAACTCTCCCATTTGTCGTACACAAATTTATCACTAATTTGCGGTTATCTCCGAAGTGCCTTTAACCTCGGGGCAGTACTCAAAATATATTGGAGATAGCATATTGTTATAGGTCCTCATGAAAGAAAAAGATTCTACTAATTAAAACATTTTGAAAAAAAGTGATATTTTATTCATTTTATGTGTTGGAGCGAATGGAGGAGTTGTCCAAAGCTACATCACAGTGACATTAC
Organism: Heliocidaris erythrogramma; assembly: GCA_025617745.1. NCBI lineage: Eukaryota > Metazoa > Echinodermata > Echinoidea > Camarodonta > Echinometridae > Heliocidaris > Heliocidaris erythrogramma. Next base: position 11,980,540 of record CM046861.1, read on the forward strand.
CTATTCAGCCAATTTGAAATTCCCATATGTATAGTGATTACAACTTTCAAAAATTCATAACTTTCTTATTGCTTGTCTGATTTCGTTTAAACTTTCACCAAACTGCTTCTCTGATTTTTCCTCTTTCTTTCAAAGCAACTTGCTATTAAGGTTGGATTTCCCTTTAACAATGGTAACCTGTAACTTGTTGACTTGCTGAGAAGGTATTAACATCTGCTGTCATAGTATACGGACTGACTGTAGATGCTGCAGGAATATAGTGACCAGGGGTCATGGTACTGCATATCTCAGGGTTGCTGGCGACTGGCGCTCCTGTTGACCGAGCTTCGGTAACATGCTCACATGATGCTAACACCAATGAAATTAGGACGACGTCCATCCATCCGACTCCTTTCATCATTGCGTCGTATAATGGTTTTCCTTAATAAGAAGTATAGATTATTGACATAAAACAAGAAATATTCTGTATAATAATCGTACGTATGATGCTATCAGCAGTGAAATTAAGATGAAATATACATGTACATCAATCTCACGCCCAAAAAATCACCTCCTTTCATCATTCGTCGTGTTATGGTTTCTTTAATAAGAGGTTTAGATTATTCACATAAAATAAAGAAAAATCTGAATAATAATACTCTGTATGATGCTAATAGCAGTGATATTAGGATGAGGCGCATCCATATCACGACGATATAATTATTCATCTCCTTTCATTATTGCGTGCCTGCGTGGTCTTGTAGTTCCCATTTAACAAGAAGTAAAACAAATATTGACATATTAATATAGTAAGGATATCTGTATCCCATTATTTGGGGGCATAACTTTCAAAAAAAATTAACAGAAAGACGGTGGTTTCAATCTTGATAACTTAACAGGTCTGTCTACTGTTTCTTGTATTATGTGTTAAAGATAAAACTCTCCTCTCTTATACCCCTATCTATCTCTATTTTTCTTCCCCTTCTCTCTCTCTCTCTCTTTATTTCTGTCCCTCTCTCTGTCTCCTCTTTCTTTCTCTCTCTATCTTTCTATTCGTCTCGAAGTGTTCTTTCTGTTCTGTATACTGCTATCCATTTTGTGACTTGACGCTACTCAGCCTCACTGAATCCTTTGGAAATGGTTACGCAAAACAGTTATCATATTCAATCAAATGAAGTGAAATATACGAACCTTCTTTTACAGCTTTCCTTCCTGGTTTTCCAAGAAGTGAAGAAAGATCAAGAAGAACTTGATGTATGCCAGATGATGATGGTAAAAGATAGATGCATATATATAGTATGCGTTTCTTTATAATCATGATCGATGACTGGCTATGAAAACATAATTATTGAGGCGTTCTATGTCTAGTCTAGTTTTCAGGCTCCTCTGCGTATTTCCCTCATAATAATCTGAAATTAGGGATAAGGGGGACACAATGTTATTCTAAAAGTAGGTAGTTGAGATCAGTAAACTTTTCATGGAAAATAAAAATTAACATCCACTTATTAAAATGTGAATTTTCAATTTAAAAAAAAAATCGAAAAGAAATAAAACTAGGTGTGTGAAAGAGAGAAATGTCGTTGAATACCCGCCATGTCTACAAAACTGTATTCAAACGTGTAAAATATCGCACCATGATACCTAGTCTACATACCAAGTTCATGGTCGAGGTTTGTTTTAAGTGATACTTTCTGTTTTTGACCATTGTGACGTGTTCCTGTTATTCCTAGTAATATCTTTTTTTCTGATCTGTTCTCCATTCTTCTTGGAGGCGTGAATGACCTTTCAAAATAATTGCACGCGTCATGACGTATGGTAGACTCAATAAACATATTTCGATTGGATGGCTGGCTGAAAGTGTCTAAATTATAGATATTTATTGAAAATGATTACTGGTTGATTCGTGTATGTGTGGGTATGTGTGTGTGTGTGTGTGTGTGTGTATGTGGGTGTGTGGGCTTACATGGATTCAGTTGTGGGGTATAGAGAACAATAGAACACAATGATGGCCTTTATTCCGTCATGCTTGTGGGGTACAAAATACAATAGGAGAAGCGCTTGCGGGGTACAAAATACAATAGGAGAGAACAATAATGTTCCCCACAAATCAATGTGTGTGAGGGTGGGTGGGTGTGTTGGTGCAGGAGTGTGTGTTTGTATTTGTCTTAGCCTGCAGTTTTAATACTGGATTAAGTTTTTGAGTTTGAAAGCCTTACCCTAACCCTAAATTTTAAGATGAAAAAATTTGAAAAAAATAACGATCAAGCTTTAAAAATACAAAATTTACTGACAATGTTTTAAACGGAGTGATCCAGTGCCATTTATGCACAGAGTGTGGCCAACCGACTCCAGTAGGCAACAACAGATACTGAGGGGGGGGGGGGGGGGGGGAGTTATCGTTTTGCCCCCCCCCCCCCCCCCCATAAATCCGGAGGTGTAAAATAAAATAAGGAAAAATTATGCAAAACTCGGGAAATGAAACCTTCCAAACAATGAAATACAAAAGTTTATTACACGATCAGACGTCAATTTCGCCGCGCGCAAATTATCTTATTTTCCCTGCTTCATGTAACTGTGGAGACAGAGGCGGCGCTTCCTTTTTGCTGGTGCCCCCCCCCCCTATTTTGAAAGACGCTCCGCCGCCCCAGCGTGGAGAAGCTCGTAGTTAAAAGGCGTTTAGAAAAATCATGTGCGAAATGAACATCGTTAGGTTTAATGTGGTCTTGCCCCTTCACCCCCCCGCGCAGTCTTACCCCCCCCCCCCCTCAGATCCGAAATACGGATTGAAGCCCCTGGATAACCATATGGCTCATAGGCAAGTATGCAACAAAGGGATATAAGCCATGCTATACGCAACTGAAACCGAGCTGGCCAAACTTTGTATATGGATGGCTCTTGAGTGATCACACTGTCCCCAAACCCCCTCTAGCGACTCCAGTGCTTCTGAGAAAACGCTTTATACCCCAGTCACAACAAAGAGACCGACAACAGACCGAAGAAAAAAATTACATTACACCGAATGGCCAAGAATTGGTCGAATTGAAGTCGGTTTGACGTTGTGACTGAGGTACTAGAATAGTTGTCTTTTCAGGACGGGATACAGATACTTCCTCCTTGAATAGCGGGCATAATTTCATTGTTCATGATAATCATTATAAGGAAACGTTTAAGAACCATGCATACATGTGCATCTGTATATAAGACATTCTTGTTCAATAATGAATGAGAAACAATGGGGAGGATTGGGTTCTGGATGTTCACTGTGGTCTTAGGACTGCGTGGTGTTACAACCACAACCTCAAATCCTAATTTTTTGAATTTGACTCTGCGAAATTCTCAACACTTGAATAGCTACTTGCTCTATTTTTGCAATTTTCTTAATCAGACCTTCTAACGGTTAAATGAATGTGTTCATCGAAGCGTGAAAGTTCAAAACATAATCTTAATTGATTTTTCTTTAATTTGATATATATCTAATTATATTTTCTTGACGGTGTATATAAACAAAATGAAACAATGAAGAGGGTCCACCTTTTTTTTTTTTACTGAGTGTATTTTCTCTCATAACCCTTCTCATCTTACGTTACATCTTACATTGGTAGTTCTGCAAGAGGTGTTGGCTTTCCCATCATAGGTAACACTGTTAAAGCAATACAAATACATGTGTACGTTACGTAATATGATAAATTAGTTATAAAAGTAATAGTATACTAGCCTAAAACACTATAAGCCAAAATGAATTTACATTTTGACAGTTCTCTCTGATTATACATGCACATACATCCAAAGTATGAACTTTACATATTCAAATTTTCTATCTTTTGAAATTTCAATAAACATTCATTAATAGATAAAGAGAAAAGGTGAAGTATATCTATGTGCAATACTAAGCTATCATTAACACAGCAGGTCTCTGTTTTCATTCTCTTTTTCATATAATCACTCTAATGTAGTCTTCACTGTGATTTTTTTTCCTTATAACTGGAACGTTAGTGCTCTTTATGTAATAATCGAAATTTTCTGCACTGTGGTAGTATAATAGCAGTAGTAGTAGTAGCAGCAGCAGTAGTAGTAGTACTAGTAAAGTAGGAAAAGTATTTATTTCCCGTTTGATTAAAAACATACACGTACAAAACAAGTATACACATGTGAATGAAACGGCTGGATAACCCATATTCAGCTGTGCCAGTTCTCATATGGGGTCCAGCGAGCATAATAACAAACCAGTAGTATATCAAACATGACATGATTAAATTAAATTAATTAAAGAATATAAAGAAGATACAACACACAATTAATGCATATTCGACTAAGTGGTAGTTATACACAAGACCTAAGAACACACTTCCCCCCTACAAAACATACAAAATCGCCGCTAATCTGTGATATATACGTGGAAGGATATTACCGATGTATTTCCAACATATTTTCTTTCATGCATTGAACTACCACTACGTACCTCCTAGTTGTTTAAAATTACATTTTTAATCATGTTTAGGCCTAAGAGAACAAGCGTTTTTCTACCTTGTATATTCAATGCCCCCTCACAAGATTCCTTGTTTTGAATCATCTTATCGCGTTTATAACTGTCCATAATTCAAACAAAGTCGTCATAGAGCCATTACTTTTTTTTAGTTTCAAGTGTGACCCTGCAAACCCTGCCCTTGGAATTCTAAAACGATTTTATTGCTACTATTATACAGTTGGACAAGTAATGAAGGTTAATGAAGGTAGAATTATTAACTTTAAGATATGTACAATATAATTATCAATTCAATTCAATTCAATTCAATTCAGTATTTATTTCCAATTCATAAAAATGAACAAAGTCATATACAGACAAATAAAAAGGAGAATTAAAACATGTCAATAAAAACATGAACAAAGCAATCAAAAGTTATAGAAAAAGTAGAGTTGTTACATGGTTGAACATAAATGAATGGAAAAGGGCCTGCACTAAAAAGCCAAGAAAAGGCTTGTATGAACGCACATGCCCAACGTGGATTGATGATTAAAATAATATTGCTACCATGGATGCGGTAATTAAGTACAGTACCAAGTAATAATAATTTAAACAAAAACTAAAATACAATAAACCGAGAAAGTAAAACAGGACAAAATATATAAACACACAACATACCTATAGTCATCCTAACATAAATTAATAATTGCTAAGTAATTTCTTTTTGTATTGTCTTTTAAAAGTATTATTAAACTGTGTATTAATTCTGCTAAATTCCAAACTATTCCATAAAGTGGGGCCTGTATGTCGTATGGAATATTTAGATCTATCATTTGAGAAGGCCCACCTGTGAAATTGATTACGTGATCTGGTAAAATAATTGTGAATATTAGAGTTATTTGAGAACATGTTCATTAAATATGGCGATAGATTATTTGTGTGGTAGCGTTGCATTATTGAAGCAATTTGAATCCTAGTAATATCTGGAAGTTTAAGTGTTCGTAATGATTTAAATAACAAGGATGTTGGTACATTATAGTCCGTTTTCATACATATACGTATTGCTTTCTTTTGTAAAATAATTAATTCGTTAACCTGTATAATAAACACTTACCTATCAGGACAAAACATATCGGTAAACGTCAACGGAATAGAAAACCATGGATTAACCTTGATATTTTGAAACTTATAAGAAAGAAAAATAAATATTATAAGGTATATTTAAACTCCCCGACTAAAGCTCATCATGATAGATATAAAAAGATACGTAATGAAGCTACTTCAACTCTCCGACGAGAGAAGAAAAAATATTATTTTATCAAGTTTGAATCTATGAAAACAAATTCAAACAAAACATGGAAACTTATAAACAATATTTTAGGAAAACAGAAAAATAATCTTGATAAAGAAACCACTTTTTTAAATAATGGCTGTTATATTAGTGATCATTTTGAAATTGCAGAAAACTTTAACCAATATTTTGTCAACGTTGGATCAAGTACATGTAATGATTTAAATAAAGACAATTGTAATTCGTTTCATTCTTATATGAATGAACCACTCTCACATACTTTGTTCTTTAAACCAGTTACAAAGAAAGAAATATTAGACATTGGTAAATCACTTAAAGCTAGTAAAAGTAGTGGATTTGATAACATCCATCCATCTGTTGTGAAATATGTCTTGCCCTTTATTATAGATCCACTTTTATATATTTTCAACACATCTCTCACAACTGGATTCGTACCCTCTAAACTAAAAATAGCCAAAGTTGTTCCCGTTTTTAAAAAGGACAATCCGAATCAATTTACCAACTACCGCCCAATATCAATTTTACCATGTTTCTCCAAAATATTGGAGAAATTAGTTTTTAATAGACTCTACTGTTTTTTACAACACAACAATTTATTATATGACAGTCAATATGGCTTCCGTCAAAATTACTCTACAGAAATGGCAGTTATTGAAATTCATGATAGAATAATTAGTGAACTCAGTGCCGGCAAAGAAGTTATAGGAGTCTTCATGGATCTCTCCAAAGCTTTTGATTCGCTTTCTCATGATATATTACTCAACAAGTTGCAATATTACGGTATAAGAGGGGTGTCTTTTAATTGGTTCAAATCATATTTATTACACAGAGAACAATTTACTGTCTACAACAATGCCCATTCGTCTTTCTTGAAATTAAATTCAGGTGTGCCTCAAGGCTCAATTCTCGGGCCCTTATTATTTTTAATCTATATTAATGATATTGTTAACTCTTGCCGTGAACCTCATTTTATTCTTTATGCCGATGATACGTCACTACTTGCCTCTCATGATAATATTAATATTTTACTTGAAATTTTAAATAGAAATCTTGCCAAAATTTCTGCCTGGTTTAAGTGCAATAGACTTTCTTTGAATACGAGTAAAACTCAGTGTGTCCATTTTTATAAAAAGAAAGGTGTGCAATATAATCAGACTGACCTATCTCTTAAGGTTGACGTAACCCAATTGAAATTTTATGATTCAAGTTTTTAGGAGTAATTTTCAACAATAACTTATGTTGGAATGATCACATTACTTCAGTCTCTGTTAAAATATCACGTTTTATTGGAATTCTAAACCGTTTGAAATATGAATTACCTAGTTATATATTATTCACTCTTTACAATTCTTATATTTTGTCCCATTTATCATACTGTAATTCAATATGGGGTAACACATATTCTTCCCATTTACAATATAATTATCACACAACAACGAGACGTCAGGCGCCTTTCATCGATCGTTACAATAGTCATTCCTCTATTCTCTTCTGTTTTTTTTTTCATAAATTTTCATAAATTACACTTTTTACGATTCTTTTAGTATTATTATTAAAGGGTTACTAAAATAAAAAAATTAATTGCCCGTTTTTCATAAATTACACTTTTTACGATTCTTTTAGTATTATTATTATTATTAAAGGGTTACTAAAATAAAAAAAATAATTGCCCATTTTTCGTAGGAAGGAGTCATCAGGAGCCAAAAAAATATCTATCATACAATTTTTTATGCATTCAGTCGTTTTTCATAATCATTTGAAAAGTACATTTTTGCTGATTTACTGAGTCATAAGCCCCGCCCCTAAAAAAAAACATCGAAACGACATCGTGATCACGTGATCTGTGACGTACGAGAAGTAAAGGAAAATATTCCACCCACCTGTATACCGTGTATGCCCGCAGGCCTGGCAGGCCCAGCCCAATACGGTGCCGAGTGCGAGCATGATATTCACCGCATCGACCATTTGCATTGCATATTTTCGTGTTTAATTCCTTAAATAACGTTGATTTGAGGACACAGTTTTATCAATAATGCCGAATCGGTGTATTGTTGCGGGCTGTAGCAAGACCCCTAAAGATGATGTAAGGGGATGTAAGCCTACATCTTTTTCCAAAAGATGAAAATCTACGGAAATTGTGGGTCGCAAAGGTAAAGCTCACGCGGGCAGAGTGGCAAGGGCCGGCCAAGTGAGTGGAGTACAATCTGCAATGAATCTGCAAAATTTTGAGGATCCTGGCCTGTATTCCGAATTTGGCATGAAGAAAAGGATAAGCTAGCTAAAGGATTCAGCTATTCCAACGATCAGACTTGGAGTCAAGTCTTCCAATATGTTTTTCAACGACAGCAGCTGCAGCAGCTTCACCCGTAGACCGAAAATTCTGTCTCTCGTTCGTTAGCTAAGTGAAGAGCTAACGAACGAGAGACAGAATTTTCGGTCTACTTCACCCGTAATTCCAGGTAGCTCCAACGCGTTGGAGCTCCCTGGAGTTACTTCACCCACGGCCCCTTCACCAGGCCCCGGCGCGTATTCTGCGAGGGGTTCAAACATATAATATGGTCGAATTCCCCTTGCCACTCGAGCTTCTTTGCCTTCGGGATCTGATAAATCATCTGATAAATCAGAGTTCGTATCTGCATGGCTTAGAAAAGTCCTCCAACTCGGAATCGCGGTCACTTTTCGTCTCTCTATATATAAGTTAGTCGAATTCAGCCAAAATTTAAGGCAGTACTACCGTACTATGTAAAGCTAATTATAAAAAAAAGCCGTAAGTGAAATCAACAAAAAGGCGTTCACCAGTCGCTATGTACGAGGGGAACATAGTAACTGCCGTACTAAAGATGTGTAGGACATTATGCATTGTACATACAGACGCATAAAACGGTTGTGCACGCGTTTAAGACCAATGCAAAACTTTCGTTCCGCAAGCTCAGATGGATGAGAACATTGTTCAAAATAAAAGCTAAAAAACAAAACAAGAGCTGTATATTTGGGCAAAAGTGTTTGCTGATCTTGTACATAATATATTGATAATGATTATTCACTCCTAAGATAAATTTCCTTTTTTCATAAATTGTCCGTTGAACAGAGGGGTCAAATACCGCATTGTGTGTACAATATTATATGCTGCATGCAGCCTGCAGCCTCTTACTCTTCATACGTCACATGGGGGTTAGCCAATCAGCTCACGAGTTTTAAGGAACGGTCCCAAAACCTCTACTTTTCCCCTTTTTAGGCAAAACGAGACATAATTTGGACAATCGATTGCCAGATTCGTGATTAGAAGGCAAAAATACATGGAAAGAGCACCCAGTTTCTCTCTAATTTAGTCAACCTTTAAGAATAGTCTTTTATTGTTGGTTAAACCCATAAAACACCGTTTCATGGGTTGGCAGAATTATTACTCCCTGTGGAAATTCAACGTTTAAAAATGAATTTATGAAATATGGACGGCACGTCAGCCCTTAAGAAGTGCCTCCCACCACTCTAAGAACCATTCCCCGCCCGTGGGTACCAAAAGGCGGGGACCAAAAGGGCCAGGGGATGCGCCTATTGAAACAAAAAAAAAAGGCCCCAAATCCTTAGCTTAAAGGGAGCGACAAGTCGCAATCTATGGCGCTTTTACAGTTGGCTGCTCCTTTCTCTGGATCAAAGTTCAAAGCGACTTCAATTTATCATGCGCAGCTAATAAAAGTTCGCACATTGACCCAAATTTGAGTAAACAAGATCGCGCGTTCTTTATTCCAGTATTTGAATCTCATTGGTCGGTTGCGTATGGAGGGATTCGAATTAACGATCGCGCGAGGAATCCGGCAATAACATTCCTTCGGTAGCGCACGATTTGACCTGATTGTATCCGAATTTCCCGAGTCAGGCCAACTGGTCAGGCCCATGGATTACGACTTGCCACTCCCTTTAATATATATATATAGATTATTCATGTAATCTTTAAAGTGAAACGGTTACAAATTTCAGGCTACCCTCCGGCCTAGGCCTAGCCCCTAGCACGTCTAATTTCTCCTCTATTTCTTATCTTCTGTGCATTTCTGTTCATTTTCCCCGGTTCTTTCCACTTTGTTGTGGAAGTTTTTGTGATTTATTAGGGACTTTTCGATTTGCACGTTCACTAGTCGACTGCTACGTGCAGTAATTCAATGGACTGCTTTGTGTTAATGGTATACAAAGCCGGTGAAGCGAGGCACCACGCTTTGTGCAAGAGCGGCTCACACGTTCACTGCCTTGAGGACGACCAGGATTTCCACTCAAAACGCGTACGTCAACAGGGCAGTGGACGAATGAGCCGTTCTTGCACAAAGCGTGGTACCTCGCTTCACCGACTTTGTATACCATTAGCACAAAGCAGTCCATTGAATTACCGCACGTAGCAGTCGACTAGTGAACGTGCAAATCGAAAAGTCCCTATTTTATCCTGGTGGACGTGTAGTACGTGATTTTAATTGTTTTCGGTGACAATCTGGTGAGTTTGTTCGACGTGAGTGAGTCTATCGCACTCGCGAGTGTTCGCGTGTGTTGATATGATCTGAGTGAGTGGGCTGTGTAGCTGTACGTACATAACTATACACAGCGCTGTCGCGAAGTGCCTGTGGCTGACTGTAGTAGGATTGAACTTTTTTCTTTGGGTTATAACGGTCCTGTCATTTGAGATTTGAGTTAGTTTATAACTCATTTATGTCTGTTTGAGTGGATTTCGAGTTGTAAAATATATACAAAAACTGTATTTTTTTAAATTCGTGTGGATTTGCAAAATTTGGTGGCTGAGGTTCGCCGAATGTACGCCAGTATACACTTTGATTTTAATTTGTTGATGGGTGGTGACTGAGCTGAGTGAGTAAGCTCTGTGCCTCGCATGCATGTCATTTTGAAGTCGAGATCCAACTTATTTTGTCGTCATATTTATTTTATCCAAGCCCGATGAAAAAAAACAACAACCCCAATTGCAATGTAAAGATAGAACATGAATACATTTACTAACACTGACATGACTGAACCAAGGCCGTACGCAGCGGGGGGGGGGGGGGGGGGGGGGGGGGGGGGGGGGAGTTGCCCCCCCCCCCCCCAGAAATTTCAAAATCATACCTTTTTTTAAATCGGGTTTTAGACTTCAAGTTATGGGTTCCTTTGAAAGCGATCATTTCTGCGTACGGCCTTGGACTGAACACTGAATACAAATTGCTAACATTTTTTTTCCTCACCACGCCACGCTCTCTGACATATCTAATCAGTTACTTTTAGGGGAGGGATGTTTCAATAATAAAATCTATTTTTCAGAATAATTTTTTCAAGGGTGGGGATACACAAAGCTATGACCTGAATATGGCAAAATTTATTTGGCGGCGGGGGGAGTTATCCCTTTGAATGGCTACTGCTTACAAAAATAATCGCAACAAAACAAAACCTATATTGGGTTTACTTTTTTTTATACACGACAGGGGAACCAACCAGTAAAAATATATCTATTTCTGCAGTTTCAAGAATAATAGCGCCGCTAATTAAGTCGGGGGTCTGCCGCCTTTGACGGCCTTTCTAGTTAATTATATATTGACTTGACCGACCTGTTGGTGTGAGTATTGACAGATTAACATTTTTTAAAGCATATATACGTTTATTAATACAAGGGGATTCTTTAAAATCACGAAGCAGAGAATTCCAGTATGCAGATCCAGAGTAAACATATGAGTTCTTAGCTAATAAAGTTCTTGTTAATGGTAGATGATAAGCAGTTTCGTTGTCTAGTTGGGTAATAATGTATAGAAGTATTCTTGCGGAACATATTGGACAAAATTGCGGGGAGATTGTCTTTAGTTAATTTGTATATGAAAAGATATATGTCATTTACTTTGAGAATATTGTTTTCAAAGAATAAAATATCGGTATGTGATCTAAATTGCGTTTGAAATATTATTCTTAGAGCCTTTTTCTGCAAAAGTAATATCCGGTTTAATTGTGTTTTATTGCACATCCCCATTGGCCAAGCTATATGTCAGCAATGTTCGAGAAGGAAGAAAATGCTTGAGTTTATTAATGATTCCGATATTTCTAGAAATTGTTTGGCATGTGCTATCGATATGAGGTTTCCATGATAATTTGTTGTCAATAAGAACTCCTAAAAATCTTGTTATTATCAAGGACATGGTTATCAAAATGGATACTGCCTGGAAAACTGTTGATTTTATTGCTAAATAACATGTAATTTGTTTTCTGGAGATTAAGTGATAGTTTGTTTGACTTGATCCAATCGGTCACATATGTCAGTTCAGAATTCACAATTGTAATGAGTTGATTAACATCAGCATGAGAAAAGAAAATATTTGAGTCATCAGCGAAGAGTCTGAATGACAATAAATTAAAAGATTTTTATATATCATTAATGTACGTAATGAAGAGTAGAGGGCCAAGTATGCTACCCTGCGGCACGCCACAAGTAATTGGAAGAGTAGAAGAATTGCAATTGTTAACCGTTACAAATTGAGTCCTATTAGTTTTTTTCCTGAGGGAGGAAATTTGTACGGACTTATCACTAAACATGTTTTTCTTCTGCATGAAATCACAAGGGGAAGATGGTTTACAGTTATATTCCAATTTCAAAACTGGATCCAACATTATGATGATTGAGATACATTTTACATGTTTCGCAGAAATATCCCGTATAAGCAGCGTCAGGTTAAAAAACATTTCAGTAAGAGTGAAAGTATGTGAGATCAGTAAAAAAAATAAAAATGTGTACTTGATTTCGACATTATCGTCAACGTATGTCTTGGAAATGTGTCTTTAAAGATAAAGTTGAGTTCTGGTCATGCGATTACGTTTTGACAGAAACTGTCTAGAAGCCATTGGGAAAGGTTGACCATGTCTAAATAAGGATTGGTGTATACTGTGAAGTTTGGGAATCACTAAAATGATAAGAAATCAACCCAAACTCGCTCAAAAGCACACGTACTGGACACAGAAATGGATATATGGGACTGCACACAGATGTGGCATGAATGTTCGGCCCGAACACGTCAGATATTTTTTTGTCATATTTTGAATATAAGGGCATTTAAAGAGAAATCCTTTTCAGGGGACATTTCTACTATGATGTGCTTCCAAACTGCCATAAAAGGAATGAGAAAGCTCACCAATTATTTTTCGCCTTTCCCAGAACTGAAGCTTAATCCCTTTAATGGAAAAAATTATATCAGCCTAAATTGAGTGTTTATCTAAATTTCATTTATTTTCTTTATTTATAAGACAACAATACATATTTCACAAGTATTCCCAGAACGTTCCAATGGACACAGGCATAAGTATTTAGATTCCTGATTGGCGCCGACACACGTCCCTCCATTAGTGCAAGGGTTCGAATGACAAGCGAAGGCTTTTCAACATATTCATGGAAGAATAGATCTGAGATGAATGAAATATACTTATATTCAGAAGACTAAGTAGTGACAATGATGACAATGATGAAAAGATAGTTGGACGTGTAAATGTCTTTTCAAATTAGTTATATCAGTTATTTCAGTTTCTTTTTCCCCTGTGCGTACAGTTCGCAGGGAATTTCTTGATATTAAAATGAATTAAAAGTAATCAGTTATTTGTGTCTTAGAAAAGTACCTATAGGTAAATAAACTTGACACCGGTGCTAGAACAAATAAGTAAAAGGATGTCTTTTTTAAATAAATTTTTAAAGTATCACGTCCTGATTGGCATGGAAACTACAAAAACTAAAGTCCGGCTTTAGTTTCAGGACATGCGCTAATCGAGCCTGTGAAGGCAATGAACTCCTATATACGACAGTTATTAAAGTATTATTTGCACTTTTCATTTTGTAATTATTTTTTAAACGATATTACTATTCAATGACGCACAACCCCCCCCCCCCCCCCCCCCCCCCCCCCCCACAATCTTCATGTCCCCCCACACACACACACACAAGTTACTGACGCGGTCCTAACGTCAGCAAATGATGCATCGTGTGAGCCGGACTTTACTCAAACATTATTTTCTGAAATGATGGCAATAAAGTTTGATTTAAACATATTTATATTAGTCTGCCTGTTTTCGGCACCGAAACAAACCTAAAGTCATCAAAACATATTTTGGCACCTGAGCATGAGAAAAAGGAAGCCTCGAATGTTCTTTTCAATGCACAAAAAGATCAAGGCCAGTGACGCATTTTTGTTATATTTTAACTCATGATTGATGACGATATGCATTCAAAACAATTCTCTCAAAAAATATTTGAAAATGAATCAAAAGGAAATGAGAAGCCGAAAGAAACACTGTTTTTATTTATTTATATATGCTTTAGTTTTCATTATTATTCTTATTCTACCTCATATGAAGAAATATTTCTTTGTGACTCGGCCCCGAAACAAAACTAAAGTCATCAAAACATATTTTGGCACCTGAGCATGAGAAAAAGGAAGCCTCGAATGTTCTTTTCAATGCATAAAAAGATCAAGGCCAGTGACCCATTTTTGTTATATTTTACTCATGATTGATGTCCATATGCATTCAAAACAATTCTCTCAAAAAATATTTCAAAAATGGATCAAAACGAAGTGAGAAGACGAAAGAAACACTGTTTTTATTTATTTATAAATGCTTTATTTTTCATTATTATTCTTATACTACCTCATATGCAGAAATATTTCTTTGTGACTTTTTGCTATCAGATCCCAAAATGACTAACCACAGTTCGCCTTTTTATTAGCATATGCCTATCTAAATACTACATGTTAAGATCATAAAGGTTTTAATTGAAGTAAATCGAAAATGCATGGAGTCAATGGACCTTAAAGAATATTTGTGCTGAGCAACATGCACCCGTTCCACTTAGCGGGTAAAATGTGTATTTACAATGAAATATTTTATTTTTAAATCGCGGTTCTGTGTAACCTAAATTGACAGATACATGCGACACTTTTTGATGACGTCATCATCTTGAATATAAAAGTGAAATTAAATGATGGATCAAGCTGGGTTTTTTTGCTTTAAAATAAGTTATATATATATATATATACACACACATGAGACCTATATGATGAATACTTAGAAAGTATGAATGTAGTAATACATTAAATGCAGTAATTATCATACATGAAATCAAAGGAAACTAAAAATGGTCCTGAACTTTTCATGTATTTTTTGTATCTTTTCATTGAAACGGTTACAAAATCGACTAACTTTTTCATAATAAGCTTATACTGTAAAACGAAAGTATAATACGCTGTCTAATGCAGTATGAGAATTTCAACACTGAGAAATTAACTATTCGCAGCTTAACTCTAGGGTTATCAGTCTCCTCCTCATTCTTCAATCATCTTTTTCCACGCAGTTTTAAACCTTCTACGTTTTAAAATATATACAGTAATTCTACCGATGTGGCATAAATCTTATCAGCGAACCTTCCTTTTTCGGCCTTTCCTGAGGACTATTTCAATAGCATAGAGTCAAAAATGTATTAAACAATATTTTACAAAGAAACCGCATATATATTTACAAACCAAGATATCACATCACGATTTAAAAAGGAATAGCGATAAGCTACTTTTTAAAAAACATCGAAAATATACACAGACAGAAGTATTAAACATCGTCAATACAAATATTTTTTCGTTACATAATCAGATAAATTAGTTATAGAAGTAACAGTATACTAGGCAAAAAAAATATTGTAAGTGATTTTCACAGTCCTGTCTGGTTATACATGCACATAGTGCCTCCAAAGTATGAACTTTACATATTCATTTTTTTTACCCTTTGAAATTTCAATAAAATGCATAAATTGAGTTTAAACTACTAGTAATTGAATTCATTTAAACTATGCAGAAAATGTGAAGGATATCTTGTAATATTTACAATACTACGATATACAGTAAAATCAACGATTATGACAGAGCACAAGTTTTTTTTATTTTCATGTTTACATGCATTGTAATAGAAATTAAAGAGAACACTGTTGTCTACTAGTAGTGTAAAATCTTCACTCTGATGATGTTGTTCATACGAATGTATGCGCTGAAGTATTATCGGTATCAGTTTGGAATCTATTATCACATGATTGTGTTTTTATTATTGTATTATTTTCTATATTTGCAAACTTGGCGTGTTTTCCATACAGCGCCACTAAAATAATGTGCCTTTTCCTACCTACCATTTAATCTTTAAAAATTGTCACTTTTGCATATTCATTATTTCTCGTTACATCGCGTTTATGAAAATGAAAATTGCAGTTAATATCATGAAATGATTGCAGGTAACTTTGGTTCCATCTGCAGTTGTCGTTCTTGCTGTGGTTGCAAGGGCTGTAAAGAAGAAGGATGGATAACATGTACTGGCCGTATCAATATATATTGATAATATATGAAAGATTATCATAACTCTTTATATGCCAATGAAATAATGAGCCTGTGCCACACATTGTCGCAAATCCAAGACCCCTTAATTTTTTTTTTGTTGCTTGCTTGTCAGAGAATTTCGGAGGAAGACTAGACCCCCAAAATTGTGATAACCTTCTTTTTTTTGGGTTGTCAGAAAATTTTAGACATTTCGGATAGTTAAATCATGTCGTGTCCCCCCCCCCCCCCCCCCCCGATTTTCAAATGAATTTACGCCACTGGTGCCACAGAACATTTCTCAAGGGATAGATTGATTTACCAACTTTTTCAGATTTATTTTACAACTTCCAGTATAAAAGTACATACAAGTGATAAAGGAATTTTCAGGTATGCAATTAAGAAATGAAGTGGGCGACTACGCCAGGTTTTGTAATACACAGTGCAGTGCCGATTTGCACTCGTGGCCAGTGGCGGCACCAGGATTTTTAAAGTGGGGGGCAAATGGGGCGGACAAAAAATTTTTCCACCCTTTTATTTTTTTCACTCCGAAAATTATTGGGGGGCAACTGGGGGGGGGAATGCCCCCCATGCCCCCCCCCCCCCTTGTTGCCGCCATTGCTCGTGGCAAGCCTGTGATTGTACCCGTTTGCACTCGTGGCAAAGGCAAGGTTATTGATATTGTCCGAGATTCAAACTTCGGAATAAGAAAGGAAAATATAGGTACATGTTAACTCCTATACCGAGATATATCAGTATAAGATCAAATTATAAAAATATTCAAAAATTCATGTGATAGTGGTAGCAATGAGACGAAAATCATTGAAACGATAGGCATAATGTCCTTTTCATAGGTATTCTATTATAGAACAAGATGTTTTAATATTAATTAATCGACCTCTTAACCAGGCCCGTAGCCAGAGGGGGTCGGAGGGGTCGAACGACCCCCTCCCCCCTTCTTGGGCTGAGGTCCGCTTTTTCATGAAAAAAAACCACACACACACACACACACACACACACACCTGTAATCTTTGTTACCAGAATTACCCACACGCTGTCAGTTGTACAGCATCAAAGCAGTGAATGTAACACACACTCTAATAAATATTTTGTTTCTGCAACTTCAAAAATGTGTGTTCAAAATCATCATTCACAACCCCTAAATTTCCCCTCGGGAGTCCTTAAATTGCAGCAGAAAGCATCTAGATTTTAAAATTTTCCGGGGGGAGCATGCCCCGGACCCCCTAGCAAGGACCTGCCAAAGGTATTGATTATGACAAAAAGATCCACTTTTGCCAAAAACGACC
Organism: Heliocidaris erythrogramma; assembly: GCA_025617745.1. Lineage (NCBI taxonomy): Eukaryota > Metazoa > Echinodermata > Echinoidea > Camarodonta > Echinometridae > Heliocidaris > Heliocidaris erythrogramma. Next base: position 11,997,943 of record CM046861.1, read on the forward strand.
CACCCCTTTAGAAACCCTGGCTACGGGCCTGTTAACTACCGTAGTATCTCATATTGGAACTGACACATTGTGTGACTGTTATTAGATGTAAAATAAATATACATGCATAGAGAGAAAGAAAGAGAGAATTCAGATTTGTAATTTATTGCCTACCTTCAGAATTTCAGCTTCTATAGCTCTTAATGGGACTAATTTCTCCCCATGATAGCCTTTTATGTTGGATGATTATAGGATTTAAAAAAATTGTACTGTTTTTTCCCGAGGAAGGAAAATTTGGGCAGACTTATCACTAAACATGTTTTTCTTCTTGATGCAATCACAAGAACAAATAGTTTACACAGTCATATTCCAACTTAAAAACAGGATTCTACATTATGATGATGGAGATACATCTTACATGTTTCACAGAGGGGTCCCGTATAATCAACTGAACAGGAGCAGGTGTAGGCCGCTTCACCAAGACCCCCATTACAAGTCGCGCCGTTCGCACAAAAGTTCTCCGTACATGGGCTGACAGCTTGAAATATATATAAGAGTGAATGTTAATATCCATATACCGCTAATGTCCGTTACACGTGAGGCGTCATTAGCTGACGGAGGACTACGTCAGCGACATCTTGAATTACTAGCACATGCATTAATGGCCTTCAAAGGATTCATATGGGTAGGTAATAGAGGAGTCTTAAAAATGATATCTCGTGTACAACGGGCATGTCGTCTATTGAGAGCCAAATGGGCATTAATTATGTGTTGAAGTATATGAATTAATGCCCTTCTCGCTCTCAACAGACGATATCAAGTAAAACGTGACGCTGGGTTGTAAGTCGAAAGATAAAATATTAATGTCATGTTGTCGCTTCTTTAAAGACCTCAGCCTGACCCAAAACAACCATATATTGACGTAAAGCTTAGTAAACAAAGAATATAATTACCCTGGGTATTCATAAATTTTCGTCTCCGTTTATCCATAAAAAATAAAAAAGATAATTTTTTTTGGTCCGCCCCCTCCCTATGGCGTAACAACAGAGGAAACTGCAGGGGGTCGCTAGACGTGTGACGACATGTCATGTATACAGCTCCGAGTGCGTCTACACGATATGTCGTCATCAAATTTTCACCCCCGCAAAGTAGCGTTCCTCAGAGACGGGGCCCTCGTCAGAAAAACCACCGGGGCTCAACATTCGGGACGCTGTTACTCATTCCACAGGAAACGGAATCTCATGAAGTTGGTTTCAATTTGTTCAGAAAATATATAGCTCCCCGGGGATGAATAAAGGGTATATTTCAAAATTCGGTCAGGCTGAGGTCTTTAAATGTGGATTTAAAGACCGAGCTAAAACCCCAGTGTAGCGTCTGACATAGAATATGGCTCTTGTACTAGGCTCAGTTTTATGCGTCTCAGATCAAACTTCTTTTTCCACGTCAGTTTAAACAACACTTTATAGTAAGAGTGAAATTATGTAGAGTTCAGAAGAAAAAAATAATGATTTCTATAGCTCAGCAACTTTTACATTATTGTCAACGGTTGTCTTGGAAATGAGTCACTAAATGTTAATTGAGTACTTATTTAAAAATGTATTTATGTTCTTTATTTAGTAGACAATAATATATTTTTCGTAATAACAATTAACAGAAATACCTATTTCACAAGTATTCCCAGAACGTCCCAATGTACACAGGCATAAGTATTCAGATTCCTGATTGCCGCTGACACACGTTCCTCCATTAGTACAAGGGTTCGAATGGCAAGCGATGGCTTTTCAACATATTCATGGAAGAATGGATTAGAGATGAGTTAAATTTAAATTCAGAAGACTTAGCAGTAACATTGATGACAATGTAGAAAAGACTAGTCGACGTGTGAATACCTTTTATGATGGCAAATTTTTCTTTCGAATTCCTCAAATTAGTTATTTCAGGTTCTTCATTTATTTTGCATGTGCGTGCAATTCACAGGGAATTTCTCGATATGCAAATGTCGATTGAATTAAAAGTTATCAGTTATTTGTTTCTTAGCAAGTTATCAATAGTATTGGCGGAGACATCGCCGCGACTGCCGCGACTGATCAGTAGCGGCGGTCGCGGCGACTCGGGAGACAAAAAAAAACCCCTCAAAAACTTAAGGGGGTATCTCATTGGCCTGGAGACTAGGGGTGGTATTCTAAGTTTTATTTTATCTTGATTTTAGGGAAATAATTTTAATGGTCATAACAAAATGTACACTTATGGCCCATCACTGGTTAATTACTGCACAAAAGTCAAGATAAAATAAATCTCAGAATACCATCCTAGGTGGCTACCTGGTGGCAACTCGAGTCTCCACTGGTTGCGGAGACGTCTCCGCGACGTCTTCGCGACGTCTCCTGGAGAATAGCAGGGTCTCCGGCGAGTCGCGGAAAATTCAGCTGGAGACTGGAAAAAGTCTCCAGCGGGTCTCGGAGACGTCGCGCATACATGACAGAGACGTCGCAGAGACGTCTCCCAAGTCGCGGTCAATTAGTCTCCACGACGTCGCCGCAACTGATGGAGACGTCGCGGAGACATCTCCAATATCTGCTGGAGACTGGAAAAAGTCTCCAAAAAAAATCGAACATGTTTGAATTTCCTGCGACTATTCTGAAAACTGTTATCTTTTGTGTTAAGGAAAACTGTGTTAATTGTCATAACAATTGAAATTGCGCGCAATATACAAATGATGCACAGGTTGGAGTGGGTCGGTAGGAATTGTGTACACAAGGTACCTCTGAATTGTCTGACAAAATTTTTGCAAAGGCTGAAAAAATGTCTCCGTGGTCTAGTGGTTAAGGCATTGGCGTTCTAAGCCAACGACCCGGGTTCGATTCCAGGCGGAGACATTTTTTCAGCCTTTGCAAAAAATTTCAAAAAGGGAGGACAGCTCTGGGGAACTTTGATTGAGCTACGCAACGTTATTCTCGCAATTTCTTTCACAATGTATTTATTTCCACGAGATTTGCCAAAGCTGTTGTATATGTTATTTCCTTACAAATAATGCTATTAATAATAATTTATTCTAATGTATACATGTATTCAAAGCATTCGCTTGGATCCAGCTGAGGCACTAGCGGCTTGTCTTGTTCAAAAACTCATCTGCCCCCGATAAGGGGAATTAATTAATAAGGTTGAGGATTTGTCAATCTGTCGGTCAATTGAATCTGGTGTCGCCGAAACCACTAACCCGTCTCCGTGGTCTAGTGGTTAAGGCATTGGCGTTCTAAGCCAACGACCCGGGTTCGATTCCCGGCGGAGACATTTTTTCAGCCTTTGCAAAAAATTTCAAAAAGGGAGGACAGCTCTGGGGAACTTTGATTGAGCTACGCAACGTTATTCTCGCAATTTCTTTCACATATATATATATATATATATATAAAGTTAATGCACTTATTATGTATTTTGCATTTCAGGTCTTCACAGGAAGTAGGGTTGCATTTTAGAAAGTAATTTATTCATTTGTAAACAAACTTTTTAGGCATTACTCCCATTACACCCAGTGTTAAATATCGCATGCTCGATCTGTAATGAAAATCACATGTCAGAAAAAATGTAACCAGCGGGATTCGACCCTGTCATCTACTGCTTGCTGGGCAGCGACTTAACCACCAGGCTATTCTGGTTCACGGCCAAGTCACCATGAACTGGAATCAAATACCCAAGATCCTCTTCTCTCTGACTCATTAATATTCAACGATCCGCCGTGGACAATAGTTAGTAAATGAAGAAGCTTAATGGGAGGAATTTTAATTTGTAAACAATTTTTTTATTTATTCATGTTTGAGGAACGAATTAGGAAAAGGTAAATTTCTTATAATTTTGATGATTCTGACACCCCGGAGTGTACACCAATTCTCATATACCTCATAATCAACCTTTTCCAATTACTTCTAGACAGTGTCTCTCACAAGTTGATTCAATGACCAGAACTAAACTTTATCTCTAAAAGGGATTATCAATATGAAATCAAATGTTCTATTTAATGGGGGTATGCACGCACATTGAAACCGGTTTTTTTTTCTGAGACATATCTGAAGATCAAGCTTGATAGTAATAAATACTTTTTACCTTTACACCCAACTGCTACAGTCAACGACACCAACAGCCCTCCAATGTCATTCTATGACAACATGTCTGAATATTGAGTGTATTTAGTGTCGTACTGTGCTCACATTCCTATATATACTGAGTGTATTTAGTGTTTATTTGAAATATGAATAGCCTTTTTTTACCGTCATTACATGTCAGACCAGTGAAGCCTGTAGCTGTGCATATGCACATGAATGCTGTATTTTGGTTAACATTCTGGCACGCTCCTCCATTAACACAGGGGTTTGAATCGCAAGGGTATACTGAATATTGGAAAACGAAAGAGGAATTTCAGTAAAGGCGAGTGATTCTTTGGGATTTTTTTCATCACACTTCTAGGCTTCAGATTATGGAATATATACCATTCTATTTACAGCTTAATCAGCACTGCGTTCGGGAGATAAGAAATATTAAAATTACTGAATAAGGAACGTCAAGTAGCGTACATTTGGTACGTTCATAGGCATTTGAATCGATAAGAACTTTTCCTATCCATTAATGTTTTAAAAGGTCGATAATTTAAGTTGAATCAGAAAAACGACAACAAAACAAACAAAAGGTTATATATATCATGCCCTTCTCTATCCCATATTTGTCATTCATAATTCTGTAGCTTTAACATATTCAGTTCATGTTGCTGTATGATTAATATACATACACGGCAGTTCGAACTGGTATCGCGGTTATACACGGAAGTTAGTGGTCCCTATATATTTTATTATAGAAATAAACCATTTTTTTTCTTCAGAAAATGAATTGAACCATGGAATGTAATGAATTTGATAATGAAATAGAAAACAAAACAATCAAAATCGCATCAGGGTAAAATGCACGTTTTACAGGTTTTCCTGCCAGGTTTAAAAGATGGATCCCCATATATTCGTAGAAAAAATTCGCTAGTTTACCATCCGTGATAATTTACATTTGATAATTATGATCATCTTACCATTTAACTCACATAGTTGACCAGCTTGAGATGGGGGACAGGCACAGTAGAAATTGATGCCAGACTCTCCACACGAACCCCCATTAAGACATGGATTAGGGCTGCATGAATTTGTCTCTACAAAAATTTCATTTTTACAAAAATTTACTCTGTAATATGTTAAAATATTGAAATGATATGATATATTTGGACAGTTTAAATTAAAAATGTGATTTTGTGAAGAAAAATAAAAGCCTTAAAAATCTTAAAAGCTGTAAAAAAATGAAATCCGTTCATTAACATAGGTTTATTCGTTGTTGACAGAGGTTTTCTGATACTTAACACAGATCAGTTAAGGCTATTTCATGTTATATAGATGTTTCTCCACCACCTTACGTAAACACTTCAATTTCTGTGGTATAAATATTGGCAGGAAGCGGGTGAGTGTTCATGCAAAAGTTATGCAAAAATAACTAATGAGCACGATTATCCCTAGTGTAACACCTTGTAGGACAACTTCCTCTAGGAAATTCACCACCCGGTCTACTACTCCTAGGTCGAGTGTGGCAAATGATAATAATAACAAACCGTTCTTGTATTGTACACGTTATCATAATAACGTCCCTATGCGCTTCAGCTTATAGTGCATTTCAAGGAATAAATCCTGCCAGGTACCTGGGTGGAGAGTGACAAACGTGGATTAATGTCTTGCCAAAGGACACTAATGCTGGGCTGAGATCGAACCCTCAACCCTTGGATGAATGAACCACTGTACCAACACACCTCCGCCCCTAAATGTAGATTACTGTCTTGCCAAGGACGTTAGTGATGTGCCAGGGACTCGAACCCTCTACATTTTAGACTATAGTCCGGTAATCTATCCACTAGACCACATCACGTCACCACCAGGTCAACTACCCCATAATATAACCCCATTTACCCTATGGTATTGTTCTGCCTGGTATTAAGAAATTTGAGCGTCATGAACAAGCTCAGAATTTTTCATTTTCTGATCATCAAAAGGCAATGCATGAAAGTATAAGCTTTGTTTTCTGTATGTACTGACATGTCCCATCATTGACTGAGAAAGCCAGTTTGAATCAAACACTCGCCAAAAATTAATATTTAAAAACACTCAATAAAATAGTTAACTGCTTACTGAAGCATAAAAATGTCGATGAGATACGTAAGATTATGCAGAGAACAAACATGTTCTTTCATGAATTGTCTATTTTTGATCAAAATATGAAAATTTTGAGTCTTGACATGACTCTCAACTTTACTAATACTTTGTTATCATAAAAGTGGCCCTTCCTCACTCGAGCGTAAAAATATCACCAAATCTTTAGGTATCATATAACAGAAGAGACCCTAAGCGACCCACATGTATGAAATTTTGCTTCAAATATATTGAAACATTTATTGGGGAGACATGTTCTGACTGTTAACTTTTTCTGGGACGCACTGTTTAGTAGGTTTTCACCGTTGGTAACCCCATGAGCCAGTTTCAATCCTGCAAAACGTTATTTGATCGAGTGATGTTACTACAATTCTGTATTCATTACCAGATTTTTAAAGAAAACTTATATTCGAATCTCATGTGGTAGATTATAAAAGAAAAGATCATAAACAAAACCAAGGTGAAAGAAGAGCGATTCTATCTGAAATCCAAAGCAGATCTACAGAATGTCCAAATTATGTTTTATATTCTTAATAGATAAGGTGAGGAGAGGTATGTACTACATGTTTGTTTATTAAGGTCATATTAAGTATTAATGCTCATAATCAAATTATATAATTTTAAATGAATTGATGACATTGTTTGTGTCCAATTATTTTGCATTTGTTACAATGACTCTACATCATGTGCTGATCCTGCAAACGTTGCAGTTTGATGTTATCCTCATTGGGTTTGGGGGGAGCGGTATATTGAGAAAGGGTAAACTGGATTAACCCATGTGACATGAACCCACTGCAAGTAGCACTGATGTTAAAATGGATAATCGAACTAGGCCTACATAAGGATGCCTAAACTGCGGGATGAATCAGTGATCAGAAAATGCTATTGTATAATCACATGAATAATAGGCCATTTTCAAAATTTATTCAAATTCCATGCATACCGCTACATGTATGTCAAATTTGTCTCTACATCATACTCACCTATTAGGTGACAGGTCGGCCCTGTGTAGGGGGCAGGACAGTCGCAGATGTAGTCTCCTCCTGTTTGTACACATGTGCCGCCGCTCAGACAAGGGTCGGAATTACATGGATTAACGACTAAAGAAAATACAGATAATTATAGAGAGCAGTTAACACATTAATGACAATCTCCCTTATTCAACAAAATTGTTATTCAGAGCCCTAAAATCCGAGAGATACTTGAGCAGAAAGAATGCACATTTCCGCAACTTTTGTTGCGTTGCAATTGTTACCAAATGGTGTTTAAGATCAGGATTTTTTTTAAACGGTATGAAAACTTACATTACAATCCCTAAATTGGCAACATGACTAACTATTAGAAATGTAGCAATAAAAAAATTCCAGTGCAGACGCAGACCGTATCCACTATACCTAGGAGATATTGCACCTGTCCTGAATATTCACACTACAGTACTTCAATACATGGATATAATTTAGAAAAATATCTTTGAAAGTTACCCCAGACTGTCACATTCAGACAATGAAGTACTTGTTCATGTATAGTGTACGTGCGACATAACTCTACTGTGGTAGTCCACTGTTTGTTCCATTATTCGGCCCTATTGGGGAAAACTAAATGCTCCTTTTTTACCTAGTCCACACGTTGTGCCCTCATAGCCAGTCTGGCAGGCGCAGACAAATTCGGTTTCTTGATTTATATCCGTACACGTCCCACCGTTTTGACAGGGATTGGAGTCACATGGAAATACTGGAAGAGATGGTACATAGAAACATCAATAGTTATTTGATATTTAATATTTGATATTTCCCAAAACAAAACCAAGTGCTAGAAAATGGAGGATCAATGAATATTTAGGATATTTAGTATGTCAAAGAAGTTTGTGTTCAAGTGATTTGTTTTTGTGTTTTTTTCAATTTCAAACGGGTTTGCGTTGATGGGGGGGGGGGCGTGTGTATTATTCTATAGCAGCTTTCATCTTGGGGTGCCCCATTGAGCCCACCAATAAATTAAGTCATGCGAAACGTAATCTAATTTATGTTATGTCATTAACTTCAATGAAAGAAATTTCAAATGATAAGTGGGTAAAAAATAAGTGGTTAAAATAAGTGGGGGCGTTCCAACCAAAGAAAAAGCAAAAAAGGAAGAGGCTGAAAAGGAAAGAAGAAAAGAAAAGAAAGGAAAAGAAGTGAAAAAGAAAAGAAGAAATCAGAAAGGAAAGAGAAGAAAACAAAAATTCAAAAACTTCGCTCACTAGCATTATTAGGGTTATTAACTAATGCCCATTATATTTTCGTCATTGATATTAGTTATTAATATAATCGCCATATTTATGTATATAAACCAATGCCAATTATATTAATAAGTCATAGTCTTATGGAAGTTATTTGATTTGAATCTCTCGAATCTCTCGAATCTCTTTCTTGCAGCAAGCACCTCTTACGTCCTGCAGCAACAAGAAGCCCGAATATCATAATATTCGGGCAGTGAGGTATCCGACTATTCTCGAATTCCCCCACCCCCGCCAAAAAAAATGGTGTAATTTACCCGACAGAGTCCACAGACTAAAATTTGCCACAAGGTAGTAGTATGGGTGTAGTCGGTGAACATTAAAAAATATAAAAGCTGAGATCATAGCTGGTAGGAAAATACCACCTGACAACCCTTAAAAAAAAATGGAAACGCCCCCTCCCAAGAAGGTGGTAGGGCCTAATTGAAATTCATTTTTATCGGTCAGAATCTTTTGTTGTCAGAATCTTATCTTTTGTTACTTTGAATGAAAATTCAACTATAAAGTGTGCACCCCATAAGATTTCTTTGTTTAAAATATAACACTTGGGTTAGAAGGGGACGCCCTTTCCTCAGCTTGCTCCACTAGAAAAAAATGCTTCGGGCATGATGGGCCTCGGGGCTTTAGTGTGACCATATAATTAGATTTCCATGTTTAAAAAAACAGTCAGCGTTCCCCATTGCCAATACATCGGTTTAGTGGCAAAATTAACCGGGGGGGGGGGGTGGCTAAGCTGCATGGGTGGACCTCCCCCGCCCCACGGTGATGATGATGATGCTCTGATAAAAATACTTTTAACATGTTGAAAATGTATAAAACAAAACTTTAAAATAAGTTCCCCATTAAAAAAAAAAAAATTGGGCAGGGGAGGGTGAGCCTACACACCTAGTGCATCGGTTTATTACAACAATACACATAGAAGAAGATTAGGCATTACCCTTTTCCTTTTATGAGATAAAACTATTAAAAACTTATTGTATCCACTTATTTTACCTTTTTTACGTTATTGTCGGTCTATCGGACCTTCTAACTATCGGACCCCTACTCACTGAACCTTCGGACTATCGGACCCTTTTGCCGATTCGGTCTATAGAACCTTCTGTCTATCGGACCTTCTGACTATCGGACCCCATTGAACATTCGATCTATAGAACCTTCGGACTATCGGACCCTCCGCCGATTCGGTCTATAGAACCGTCTGTCTATTGGACCCTCTCGTACATTCGGTCTATCGAACCTTCTATCTACTGGGTGTCGGTCTATCGGACCCACTAACTATCGGACCTTCTAGCTATAGGGCTGTAACCGATTATTATCGATAGACCCACGCGGTGGGGAATGTTATTACGTACGTGCCACCCACTGGCCCTCCCTGCCCTCCCCTTGAAACCCAACCGGCGTGCCTTATGAACAAAATATGGCTTTCAAACAGGGGTGGGGTGAATTCAAACTGTCATAAGTTTATCTAAGCAATTCCACGATTACACTCTAAACTGTTAAACTGTAAACTGTTAAATCACCATTTAAAGACCTCAGCCTGACCCAAAACAACCATATTTTGATGTAAAGCTTAGTAAACAAAGAATATAATTACCCTGGGTATTCATAAATTTTCGTCTCCGTTTATCCATAAAAAATAAAAAAGATAATTTTTTTTGGTCCGCCCCCTCCCTATGGCGTAACAACAGAGGAAACTGCAGGGGGTCGCTAGACGTGTGACGACATGTCATGTATACAGCTCCGAGTGCGTCTACACGATATATCGTCATCAAATTTTCACCCCCCGCAAAGTAGCGTTCCTCAGAGACGGGGCCCTCGTCAGAAAAACCACCGGGGCTCAACATTCGGGACGCTGTTACTCATTCCACAGGAAACGGAATCTCATGAAGTTGGTTTCAATTTGTTCAGAAAATATATAGCTCCCCGTGGATGAATTAAGGGTATAATTATTTCAAAATTCGAGGGCTGAGGTGTTTAAAAGGGCCAAGGAATAACAGCGTTTTCAAATGGCAGAGGGTTAGGGTCCTAAACAGGCTAGATGCAACCTTTTTTAGTTTTGGATAAAAGTGTTAATCTCTCATTTTGAAAAAGCTGTCAACCATTAAATATTGGCATTATTTGGCAATCAACACTTTAAGTTTTAGAGTACATTATCAAATGAATAATATTCACTTGCATGTCACAATTGTCCTCTGTGCGTGTTGGTTTACCAATATTACAATATTTTTTTCAAATATAATTTGTACGGTATCTGTCTCATTCTCACCTATTAGGTGACAGGTCGGGCCGGCGAAGAGGGGCGGACAGTCACATCTGTAGCCTCCTGCTGTTTGTACACATGTGCCGCCGCTCAGACAAGGATTCGGACTACATGGATTATTGACTAAAGAAACATACATACGTATAGAAAATATTTTACTCAATCAGGACAATTGCCAAATGTTGTGGTTAGGCTCAGTAAAAAAAAGAGAAAGGAGGGGTTAAAAGGGAGTAAAACAGAGAAGAGTGAGGGAGATAGAGAGAGAAAGAGAGAGGTGGGTCCCGCTCGCTCACTTTGAATTCATTGCATATAGTTGTTTTTTTTTAATGCTTTTGAAACAGTGGAAATAAATTGAATTGAATTTAATTGAACTTACATGTACACTATGAAAAACTAAATGCTCCTTTTTTACCTAGTCCACACGTTGTGCCCGCATAGCCAGTCTGGCAGGTGCAGACAAATTCGGTTTCTTGATTTACATCCGTACACGTCCCACCGTTTTGACAGGGATTGGAGTCGCATGGAAATACTGGAAGAGATTGTACATAGAAACATCAATAGTTATTTGATCTTTAATATTTGATACTTCCCAAAACAAAACCAAGTGCTTAAAAATGGAGGATCAATGAATATTTAGGATATTTAGTATGTCAAATAAGTTTGTGTTCAAGTGATTTGTTTGTTTGTTTGTTTTTTTCAATTTCAAACGGGTTTGCGTTGATGGGGGGGGGGGGGGGGGGCGTGTGTATTATTCTATAGCAGCTTTCATCGTGGGGTGCCCCATTGAGCCCACCAATAAATTAAGTCATGCGAAACGTAATCTAATTTATGTTATGTCATTAAATTTAATGAAAGAAATTTCATATTTCAAACTCCTGGGATATAATCCTAAAAACCATGATAGACACAATCAAGCAGAACGGAGTATGTTTATTTTTTTTTTAATGTGCAAAGCAGGTCTATTATGCTTTCGATCATAAAGGCGAGGAGGGGGTATAAAGTATATGTTTATCAAAGTTAATTTGAAGTGATAATGTTTATATTCAAATTAAATAATATTTAGATAAACATATGATATTGTTTGAGTCCAGATTATGTTTGCACTCATACGATCTACTTATGGAATGATCCTGCAAAAGTCAATGTTGGACTGCTCGTTTCTATCATTTTGTTTGGTGGTAGTGGTGTATTCAGAACTTGAAACACAAGGAGGAGGTGTAGATTATTATCGGGGTCATCCCTATAGCTAGAAGGTCCGATAGTAAGCGGGTCAGATAGACCGACACCCAATAGATAGAAGGTTCGATAGACCGAACGTACGAGAGGGTCCAGTAGACAGAAGGTTCTATAGACCGAATTGGCAGGAGGGTCCAATAGTCCGAAGGTTCTATAGATCGAATGACCAACGGGTCCGATAGTCAGAAGGTCCGATAGATAGAAGGTTCTATAGACCGAATCGGCAAAAGGGTCCGATAGTCCGAAGGTTCAGTAGGGGTCCGATAGTTAGAAGGTCCGATAGACCGACAATAAATACATAAAAAAATAAGTGGTTAAAATAAGTGGGGGCGTTCCAACCAGAGAAAAAGCAAAAAAGGAAGAGGCTGAAAAGGAAAGAAGAAAAGAAAAGAAAGGAAAAGAAGTGAAAAAGAAAAGAAGAAATCAGAAAGGAAAGAGAAGAAAACAAAAATTCAAAAACTTCGCTCACTAGCATTATTAGGGTTATTTACTAATGCCCATTATATTTTCATCATTGATATTAGTTATTAATATAATCGCCATATTTATGTATATAAACCAATGCCAATTATATTAATAAGTCATATTCTTATGGAAGTTATTTGATTTGAATCTCTTGAATCTCTAGCTAATGTTATGCTATTTTGCTACTCAAAGAATGTTAGCAACATAACTGAAAGGAATCGAGCGGCAAGTTGACCTAAAGGGGCTAAAGAGATGAATTTTCAGAAATAATGGCCTGTGACCAAAAGTCTCTTCCCAATATGAGAACAGAAGAAGCCGATAACATATTACACATATTATGAGAACGGAATAATAGCTAGAACCTATTCTCAGGATACAAAATTCTTCTTTTTTGTTCTCTCTCTCTCAAAGGACTAGGCCTAGATTGTTTCTTGCAGCAAGCACCTCTTACGTCCTGCAGCAACAAGAAGCCCGAATATCATACTATTAGGGTAGTGAGGTATCCGACTATTCTCGAATTCCCCCACCCCCGCCAAAAAAATGGTGTAATTTACCCGACAGAGTTTACAGACTAAAGTTTGCCACAAGGTAGTAGTATGGGTGTAGTCGGTGAACATTAAAAAATATAAAAGCTGAGATCATAGCTGGTAGGAAAATACCACCTGACAACCCTAAAAAAATGGAAACGCCCCCTCCCAAGAAGGTGGTAGGGCCTAATTGAAATTCATTTTTATCGGTCAGAATCTTTTGTTGTCAGAATCTTATCTTTGTTACTTTGAATGAAAATTCAACTATAAAGTGTGCACCCCATAAGATTTCTTTGTTTAAAATATAACACTTGGGTTAGAAGGGGACGCCCTTTCCTCAGCTTGCTCCACTAGAAAAAAATGCTTCGGGCATGATGGGCCTCGGGGCTTTAGTGTGACCATATAATTAGATTTCCATGTTTAAAAAAACAGTCAGCGTTCCCCATTGCCAATACATCGGTTTAGTGGCAAAATTAACCGGGGGGGGGGTGGCTAAGCTGCATGGGTGGACCTCCCCCGCCCCACGGTGATGATGATGATGCTCTGATAAAAATACTTTTAACATGTTGAAAATGTATAAAACAAAACTTTAAAATAAGTTCCCCATATAAAAAAAAAAAATTGGGGAGGGGAGGGTGAGCCTACACACCTAGTGCATCGGTTTATTACAATACACATAGAAGAAGATAAGGCATTACCCTTTTCCTTTTATGAGATAAAACTATTAAAAACTTATTGTATCCACTTATTTTACCTTTTTTACGTTATTGTCGGTCTATCGGACCTTCTAACTATCGGACCCCTACTGAACCTTCGGACTATCGGACCCTTTTGCCGATTCGGTCTATAGAACCTTCTGTCTATCGGACCTTCTGACTATCGGACCCCATTGAACATTCGATCTATAGAACCTTCGGACTATCGGACCCTCCGCCGATTCGGTCTATAGAACCGTCTGTCTATTGGACCCTCTCGTACATTCGGTCTATCGAACCTTCTATCTACTGGGTGTCGGTCTATCGGACCCACTAACTATCGGACCTTCTAGCTATAGGGCTGTAACCGATTATTATCGATAGACCCACGCGGTGGCGAATGTTATTACGTACGTGCCACCCCCTCGCCCTCCCTGCCTTCTCCTTGAAACCCCACCGACATGCCTTATGGACAAAATATGGCTTTCAAACAGGGGTGGGGTGAATTCACACTGTCATAAGTTTATCTAAGCAATTCCACGATTACACTCTAAACTGTTAAACTGTAAACTGTTAAATCACCATTTAAAAGGGCCAAGGAATAACAGCGTTTTCAAATGGCAGAGGGTTAGGGTCCTAAACATGCTAGATACAACCTTTTTTAGTTTGGGATAGAAGTGTTAATCTCTCATTTTGAAAAAGCTGTCAACCATTTATATTGGCATTATTTGGCAATCAACACTTTAATTTTCAGAGTACATTATCAAATGAATAATATTCACTTGCATGTCACAATTGTCCTCTGTGCGTGTTGGTTTACCAATATTACAATATTTTTTTCAAATATAATTTGTACGGTATCTGTCTCATTCTCACCTATTAGGTGACAGGTCGGCCCGGCGAAGAGGGGCGGACAGTCACATCTGTAGCCTCCTGCTGTTTGTACACATGTGCCGCCGCTCAGACAAGGATTCGGACTACATGGATTATTGTTAAGGTCTAAAGAAACATATATACGTATAGAAAATATTTTACTCAGTCAGGACAATTGCCAAATGTTGTGGTTAGGGTTAGTAAATTTTGTGATTCAGAGCCTTAAAATGGACTAGATAATTGAGCAGAAAGAACACAAATTTCCGCAACTCTTGTTGCGTTAAAGGGCCCCTGCAACCCAAACGCAACCCAAATGTGCAGGGATGCATACAACTAATATTCTTTTTATTTTTTCCAACCTCCTAAGCTCCACCCTCAAAGAAAGCTCCGGATCTCATTCCTGCAAAGACATCATTCAGATTCAGATTTCAGATTCAGATTCAGATTGTTTCCAATCATATTAACATAATACTGTAGTGCATAACATAAAATGAATACAATAACAACAATATATAACAAAGATTTTCCATAGATATGGGCACAATATAAAATATCAATAAGTAAAAAAATATGATGCACAAATATTGACCTATTAAGTGATGTTGAAAACAGTTGGACATGTTTAAAACCAAAGCTTGTATATCCAGAAACTTATATAACCTAATCACGATTGGGTCGTTCAATAATATTAAATTCATAAAGCATCATTACGAGAAGCGAATCATTGGTAAGAGAGAATTGAGTTGAGGTAGAAGGACTTTTGCCTCAACCCACAAGAAAAATGAAGTGTGAAAGTAAGTGGAAGTGGAAGACGGTGTGGAAACAAAAGAGAATGAAGAGAAGGAGGGTGGAGGAAGGAGGAAAATGAAAGATAATGAGTGTGTCTGTGTGTGAGAAGAGGGAAGATAGAAGCCAGGAACAGATGGTCATCTCTGGCAAAGCTACATACCACTGTCTCTCCTTATCTCACTAATGATTGACAGATGATGTCATTGCAGGAATGATTTTTTTTTAGGGTAGAGCTTAGCATGTTTGAGAAAATGATTTTTTTTAATGTTTAAAAATCTAGGAAACATATTTAGATATTTGCATAACAAAATATGAGTTGTAAGCAAATGCACATCAACAGAAATCAACTTGCATTTGGGTTGCAGGGGACTTGAAGTGATTACAAAAAGGAATTGGACGCCAGGAATCTTGGCAACATTGCTATCTATAAGAAAGGTACAAGTGTTACAGATCTGAAGAAAAAGAAGAGCTTATCCAATAGACCTTGGAGATACTGCAAATGTCTTGAATATCCACAATACAATACTTAAAACATGAACATATTCTTGAAAGTTATGCAAAACTTTGAAAGCTGTCCCTAAGATTTGCAATAAGTCAACTTACTTTGAATGAGAGGTCCTTGAACCTTCACCCAAAAGGTACTATAATCTTGAACAAATGTAGCTCTGAAAAAATAAAAACATGTATAAAAATGAATTGAAACAGTGAAGGAAAAGGAAGGAATGGTTAGGAGAGGGTAGATCGGGAAAGCAAAGTATACTCTCTCTTTCTCTTTTTCTTTCTCTGACAGCAAAATAAACAATTCGATTGCTCCTTGCCAGTGGTAAATGGTCTAAACTGGAATGATGGATTTGAAGGAGATATTCGAATAGCTGATGAAAATGAAACAACACACAAATATACTAAGTAGTTTATGTAGAGGGGTAGGGCGGAATCCTCCACAGTTATTATTATTATTATTATTGTTTTAAAAATAAGGTTTTACAGTATTTGACTAAGTAATGTATCCTTCTACAACTACCGTACCTTCTGATTACCCAAGTGGATTGTTTGTGTGTGTGTATGTGTGAACGTTTATCATTTCGCTTATTATTTGAACTTACACGACCCTGACATTAGATATAATAGGCGTTGCAGGCGCAGTCCACACAAAAGAGTTCATGGCACCCTTGTCGTTACTGTTGCTATGCGTCACTGCGTTAGATCCGCCACACGACACCATCCTGAAGTTCGTATCCGAATTAGGCACACTCCAAGACCCAACAATTTCATCGTTGTCTTCTCTCCTCATTTGCATGAAGATTCCCTTAAAACCAGGGGAACCGGGACCAGTGGTGATAGTAACTGTAATTAGAAATGACAGCGTTTATTTTACTCCATTATGCTTGAGAATGCAACTATAGTGAAAGTATACATGATAATTTGCCCGTTAATTTTGAAGACCTAAGATGGAAATAAATTATAAACCATTACAGTGGCATAGCTACGAAGGCGCCTTCCCCCACCAGGATGGCGGAAGAAGGAAAAACGAAATTTAGAGAGAAGCGAAGGGGGGGGGGGGGGTGAAAAGAATGCTTTAAGACTCCCTCTCAAATCCTTCCCTCGCTCGATACCCTTGTTTTCTCGCATTTTATGTAGTTACACTGTGTAAAAA
Source organism: Heliocidaris erythrogramma (assembly GCA_025617745.1). Lineage (NCBI taxonomy): Eukaryota > Metazoa > Echinodermata > Echinoidea > Camarodonta > Echinometridae > Heliocidaris > Heliocidaris erythrogramma. The sequence goes on from CM046861.1 coordinate 12,014,917, forward strand.
AAATTGCAGTTTATTAAAGGAAATGCCCGTTTTCCACAGTACATAGAGCGCGGCGGTTTAAGTTAAACCGGAGTTCAGAATACAGGCGATTGTGTTTTTCTCACAGACTTGGGTAGTATAAACAAGGAAACTGTTAGCACATAGTTATATTTTTGTTAAATAGTAGAAACTTTAATTTCTAACAGGAAAATCTATGTAAATTGAAATGGAACCATGGAAAAACGATTTGTCATTTAACAGGGTAACTTGTTAAAATATGAGAAAACGTTGTTTAATAGTGTTTTATGTCGGGCGATTGTAAATATTATGCTGATTTCCGGTAAACCAACATACTTGCTGTTGTTTTACTGGAAAAAGACTGTAAAATTGAAATAACGGCAATAACTTGTAATTTCAAGGGCCCCAAAAACCTGTAGTTTTACAGTTATTTTTACAATGTGTAGTAAGACTAGCTGCCCTCTCATTCGACACAAGCATGGGTGAAAATATGCAGGAAAGTATTTTAATCGGGGGGGGGGGGGCTGGAGGGTACATAACAAATAGGCAGTTCCCCTCCCCCGATGGATAGACAATAGGCGTTACACAACTCCGCCTCCAATGCCCTTAAAATGATTGGACACAGGCTAACCGCTGCCCCCGTTATAGAGATAGTAATTATTATCAATGTACTTAAGAATGGTAACCTGTAACTTGTTGACTTGCTGAGAAGGTATTAACATCTGCTGTCATAGTATACGGACTGGCTGTAGATGCTGCAGGAATCTGGTGCCCAGGAGTCATGGTACTGCATATCTCAGGGTTGCTGGCGACTGGAGCTCCTGTTGACCGAGCTTCGGTAACATGCTCACATGATGCTAACACCAATGAAATTAGGACGACGTCCATCCATCCCACTCCTTTCATCATTGCGTCGTATAATGGTTTTCCTTAATAAGAAGTATAGATTATTGACATAAAACAAGGAATATTCTGTATAATAATCGTACGTATGATGCTATCAGCAGTGAAATTACGATGAAATACATGTACATCAATCTTACGACCAAAAATCACCTCCTTTCATTATTCGTCGTTATGGTTTCTTTAATAAGAGGTTTAGATTATTCACATAAAATAAAGAAAAATCTGAATAATAATACTCTGTATGATGCTAATAGCAGTGATATTAGGATGGGGCGCATCCATATCACGACGATATAATTATTCATCTCCTTTCATTATTGCGTGCCTGCGTGATCTTGTAGTTCCCATTTAAAGTAGAACGTTAATGATTTTAAATATTGGCTTAATACTTATTATTGCATAGATGGCATAAATTAAACAAGGTTATCCAAATTCAACGGTTGGAAACATTTGAAGTAATGATTATTATCAATTATAAAACGGTAAAATACAGCCCCCGATATAGCAGCTGAAGAGCTCCTCGAACGCTGCTGAGATATGTGACGACACACCCTGGACCAGTCCTGTCTAAGCAGACGATGTCCCATAACATCTTACACATTTTTCAGAGCCTATTTTGTCATCTCCTCTTCACTTATTTCTCTTCCTTCACTAGCGTCAGTCTTAATGTTAGTCTGTTGCCTCACTCTTAACTTCGTGTATGGTATTATTTTGATGAAAAATGCAGCGTTAAAAAAATAAAGGAATCAGTCACTTGTAAACAAAATAAGACGCCATTGTATTTTCAGCTGCTTGCACCGGGGCATGTTCGGCGTTTCAAGAGGGAACGAATACCATCCTGCTATTATTCGGAGGGCTTTTCAATTTGAAAGTGGGGTTTATTTCATTGATCATTGACTCTTCTCCTATGTATTTACAATCAAACGGTTTTAGCTATCAGAATCAGTTTCACTTTCCCTTTATAATGGTGTGAAATAAGGTCATGTTTAAATACACCAAACTCTTTATAATTTGATAAATAATTGCATTGCAATTACGTTCATTCATTATAGGACGTCGTCTGCTTAAGCAGGATCGATCCCGAGTGTGACGACATCAAAACATCGCTATATTTCTGGCGAATCCTCGGATATTCCAGATGCTGAGAAGAGCTTTTATTTGTGTTGTTTTTATAATCACCAGATACGCAGTTGACATAAAACTTATAAGATTGCCATCTGTAAGCTTCCAAGTTTCTAGTGATACATTAATTGCCATATTTGTGATTTTCTTTGAATATCTACTTTAACAAGAAGTAAAACAAATATTGACATAATGTAGTAAGGATATCTGTATCCCATTATTTGGGGGCATAACTTTAAAAAAAAATTAACAGAAAGACGGTGGTTTCAATCTTGATAACTTAACAGGTCTGTCTACTGTTTCTTGTATTATGTGTTAAAGATAAAACTCTCCTCTCTTATACCCCTATCTATCTCTATTTTTCTTCCCCTTCTCTCTCTCTCTCTCTCTCTCTCTCTCTTTATTTCTGTCCCTCTCTCTGTCTCCTCTTTCTTTCTCTCTCTATCTTTCTATTCGTCTCGAAGTGCTCTTTCTGTTCTGTATACTGCTATCCATTTTGTGACTTGACGCTACTCAGCCTCACTGAATCCTTTGGAAATGGTTACGCAAAACAGTTATCATATTCAATCAAATAAAGTGAAATATACGAACCTTCTTTTACAGCTTTCCTTCCTGGTTTTCCAAGAAGTGAAGAAAGATCAAGAAGAACTTGATGTATGCCAGATGATGATGGTAAAAGATAGATGCATATACATAGTATGCGTTTCTTTATATCATGATCGATGACTGACTATGAAAACATAATTATTGAGGCGTTCTATGTCTAGTCTAGTTTTCAGGCTCCTCTGCGTATTTCCCTCATAATAATCTGAAATTAGGGATAAGGGGGACACAATGTTATTCTAAAAGTAGGTAGTTGAGGATCAGTAAACTTTTCATGGAAAATAAAAATTAACATCCACTTAAATGTGAATTTTCAAAATTTTTAGAAAAAATATTCCGAAAAGAAATAAAACTAGGTGTGTTAAAGAGAGAAATATCGTTGAATACCCGCCATGTCTACAAAACTGTATTCAAACGTGTAAAATATCGCACCATTATACCTAGTCTACATACCAAGGTCATGGTCGAGGTTTGTTTTAAGTGATACTTTCTGTTTTTGACCCCATTGTGACGTGTTCCTGTTATTCCTAGTATTATCTTTTTTCTGAGCTGTTCTCCATTCTTCTTGGAGGCGTGAATGACCTTTCAAAATAATTGCACGCGTCATGACGTATGGTAGACTCAATAAACATATTTCGATTGGACGGCTGGCTGAAAGTGTCTAAATTATAGATATTTATTGAAAATGATTACTGGTTGATTTGTGTATGTGTGGGTTTGTGTGTGTGTGTGTGTGTGTGTATGTGGGTATACGATCAGACGTCAATTTCGCCGCGCGCAAATTCTCTTATTTTCCCTGCTTCATGTAACTGTGGAGACAGAGGCGGCGCTCCCTTTTTGCTGGTGCCCCCCCCCCCCATTTTGAAAGACGCTCCGCCGCCCCTGCGTGGAGAAGCTCGTAGTTAGAAAAGAGGCGTTTAGAAAAATCATGGACGAAATGAACATCGTTAAGTAAGGCTGTCTTGCTCCCCCCCCCCCCCCCCCCCAATCCCCCATCCGAAATACGGATCGCAGCCCCTGGGTAACCATATGGCGCATAGGCAAGTATGCAGCAAAGGAATATAAGCCATGATATACGGAACTGAAAAAGAGCTGGCCAAACTTTGTGTATGGATGGCTCTTGAGTGATCACACTGTCTCCAAACCCCCTCTAGCGACTCCAGTGCTCTTGTGGAAGCGCTTTATACCCTAGTAACAACAGAGAGACCGACAACAGACCAAAGAAAAAATTACATTACACCGAATGGCCAAGAATTGGTCGAATTGCAGTCGGTTTGACATTGTGACTTGAGGTACTAGAATCAGGGGCGGATACAGGATTTTCTGAAAGGGGGGGGGGCACACTGAGGAACCCTCCGTTTGACAAAGCCAAACGGCCATCGAGGGGGTCCGGGGGCATACTTTGACAAACAAAACGGGGGGGGGGGGGCTCACGCCCCTTGCGCCACCCCCCTGGATCCGCGCCTGGGCATAATTTCATTGTTCATGATAATCATTATAAGGAAACGTTTAAGAACCATGCATACATGTGCATCTGTATATAAGACATTTTTGTTCAATAATGAATGAGAAACAATGGGGAGGATTGAGTTCTGGATGTCCACTGTGGTCTTAGGACTGCGTGGTGTTACAACCACAACCTCAAATCCTAATTTTTTGAATTTGACTCTGCGAAATTCTCAACATTTGAATAGCTACTTGCTCTATTTTTGCAATTTTCTTAATCAGACCTTCTAACGGTTAAATGAATGTGTTCATCGAAGCGTGAAAGTTCAAAACATAATCTTAATTGATTTTTCTTTAATTTGATATATATCTAATTATATTTTCTTGACGGTGTATATAAACAAAATGAAACAATGAAGAGGGTAAACCTTTTTTTTTTACTGAGTATTTTCTCTCATAACCCTTCTCATCTTACGTTTATCAAACCCTTTTATTTCGTTTGATTTGACTGATGTTGTACGCATAATGCTATCTAAAAGTCAAGTGATCACAATTAAGCACGTTGCAGGAAATAATCATTTTTTTTTAATGAAGTCGTGGGAAGAAGTCGATGTATCTTTAACTATCCATCATGTAATCAGGTGGTCAAATGATGAACATGGCGTTCCGGTGCGTTGAAATCATCTAATCAACATCCTTTGTGCAGTGCTGTCCTTGGTGAGACGCTGGTATTATTTTAAACTCTCTATTATCTTATCACAAAGTCAAGTGATTACCAACAGGTACACTGATACAGTCATCTAATATCTAATCCACATTTCTTTTTAATACAATAATCATGTTAATGCCGTTGGCAAGGAGCCGATAGAATGCTACACGTGGGCAAGGGATATAACAATCTTTGTCTCTTAGCTGTTATACCGCAGTCATATATCACCCGACAGACTCCATAACGACTCGAAACTGACGGATTGTTGGCCATTCCGGGGCAATGTGATTTCCTATTCGGTCTATTGTCTGGTTGTTATCGGTCCCGTTGGTGTGACTTGGGTATGGGTGTTTGCGGGTCTTTCATTACCATCCTACATCCACTCTGCATCCTTGTTTTCATTCCACACATCAACAAAGAGCGAGTGACATTGGTAGTTCTGCAGGAGGTGTTGGCTTTCCCATCATAGGTAACACTGTTAAGGTATAGTTGGCTGGGATGACGGTAGCTCGGAAAAAACAAGGAGGTGTGTTTACGCATTGTGACACAAAACAAACTGATTTTTTAAAGGTTGTGGTAGCAAAACAATAACTACTTTTGATGATAAATTGTTCATCTTTGTGAAAACTGATATTTTGGTTATGCACTAACTGTCATGCCTCTGATTGTATGCCCTCTATGAACATTTTTTAAACAAGAGGACACATTTTGAATTCCAATTACTTTGATCCAATTAACTGCCATTACTTCGAAATAAACAAATGTCGGCATGTTAATGATGGGAGAGATGAAAAGATTTACGAATAAGAGAGATTTATTTAATGAAATAATAATAATAATAATAATAATACATGACATTTATATAGCGCTAATTGCAAAAGCCTCTAAGCGCTTATAGAGTGATAGTAAGAGAGAGATACCAGAACAATTACACATACTGAGAAACTACAAAGAACAAAATATAACAAGATACATGTACACATTATGAATAAACAGATTTGAACAGATGGGTTTATAACATTGTTCTAAAAATGTTCACATTGTCGGCTTTACGAATTTGGTGCGGTAAGTTGTTCCAGAGTGATGAGGCAGCAAATGAGAAAGATCTTTGACCGTAGGCTTTAGAAGAAATCTTTGGAATTTGAAGGAGAGACTGATTGGAAGAACGGAGAGTACGTGCCGGAACATAATGATGTAGGAGACCAGATAGGTAAGTAGGAGAGAGTCCATTATAAGATTTATAGGTGAGGAGGTTGATTTTGTATGCGATGCGTGCGGTTATAGGTAGCCAGTGCAGTTTCTGAAGAATTGGTGAAATATGTTGAGAAGGGGGGACACGGAATATGAGACGGGCAGCTATATTTTGAACACGTTGAAGTTTGGCAAGGTCTTTAGCAGGGAGTCCATAAAGAAGAGAGTTGCAGGAGTCGAGCCTTGAAGTGACGAAGGCATGAACTAACCGGGTGGTAGTAGCATAATCAAGGTAGCGACGAATTTTACTTATTTTCCTGATGGCCATTAGAGAAGTTTTACAGACATGGTCAACATGTTTTCTCATATTGAGAGAAGAATCCATGAAGACTCCAAGATTTTTGGAAACTGGAGAAGGCGTGATCATACTATGTCCAATTTGGAAGTTGGGAAGTGGTAGAGAAGTGGGAAATCGAGAACCAAAGAAGATTATATCAGTTTTAGAGTCGTTTAAAACAAGCTTATTATGTACTGCCCATGCTTTGATATGAGGTACATGGTGAAAAACAGGGACTTTGATTGTTTATATAAAGAGAGAGCATCGAAGGGATAAAAAATAGAGACACACAACTAGGAGAAGGCAATCTAGATAGGAAGGGGGAAGGGAAAGTTAGGGAGACAAGCGGGTTACCTAGCAGATCGATCTACAGTTACGAGTCAAAAAAACTGTTAATCTACAGTTATTTTTTACAGTGTAGCAGATCGATCGAGAGAGAGAGAGAGAGAGAGAGAGAGCGAGGAAGAAGGGAAAGTAAGACGGAGTGATGGAGACAGAGGGTGGTAAGATAGAGAGGTAGATGCGGAAAGGGAAAGATAAAATGGTAAACCTCGGAACATAACCCTTGGCATGATTACCCTAGAGAGTTGGCATAGCTGTCCTTTTAAAGATTTTAGAAATCATCTTGTCTTTTTCACAAGCTCCGCCTTTTTTTATCATATTGCACTTCTTCCTTCTGCCTAATTCTTCTCTAATCTCTCTTCTACACAGTTTACCTTTCTACTTACCATCCTCTCCTATTTATATTATTCATATTTTTTCTTCATACATCTCATCTCACCCCCATCCTTTATTGTCTTCTATTACTTTGAACAAAAAGTTTGTCGTTGTTTTCTTTTAATATCCCCTTGTTTTTTTTTCATTTTTGGGGGTAAATAGTATTTCCTATCTGTTGTAAAGGATTGTCACGCCATCAAGCTCTGCTTATGTGACAATCCTTCTTTATGATTCATTTACGTTAACGATATACAATGTAATTACTTTACTTGATAATGTATTAATATTTGTTATGTTGTAATCAGTTTGTAAAATATGTTGGAAGACAAATAAATCATAAAGGGGAATAAATAAACCAAATCAAATCAAATCATCATTATGATATAAATTATAAACTCGCCGCTATTGAAAAGTTGTTTATGGAGCATGACTCCTCTAAGAATTGCTTCCTATATAGCATTGCCCCTTCGTTAAAAAAAAAAGTCGTTATAATCTTTTATCCATTTTATATTCTCATCAGTTTCTGCAGTGTAACTTTCCTGGTTGATTTAAGATTTTTCATTGTATTATGTTGGGTTTGGAACTATGATTCATTTTATCATCCCTAACATTGTACCGTTGTATGTTTGTATTAAAACGGAAGATAAATAGACCAAATCAATTCAAACACAGCAATATTCAATTCAATAAAAAATGAATTGAATAATGAGAGCATTCTTGGGTTACATAGTACCCCAGTGACTTTTTATGTAATTACGATTACATACAATGCTCGTCGACATAATGTGCAGCGCCGCTTAAAGATTTTTTTTCTTTCGGGAGATAATTGGGATATTTCTTTCTTTAGTTCAGGTTGATTTTGGAACGATGACGTCATTTTCCTTTGTCCTGGGTAATGCACGGATGCCCTTGTACTCCCACAGTGGCGCCATTACCGCAGAAGAAAATAATATGCAATTAACCCTATCAGGACAAAAGTCAACACTATGTGCAAAGTGAATAGTATTTTAGTCTTGTGGTAACAAGAGGGTTAAAGAGAAGATTGTATTCTCGTAAAGGTGCAAAATAATTTGTGAACTTTCTCATTCTGTTTATGTGTGAAAGGAATATCACAGAATAAAATACGTCCCCTGAAAAGGACAACTCTTCAAATTCCCTCATATTAAAATAGGACAAGGAATAGCTGGGAAGTTTGGAAACTTTCATGTCACATGTGTTTATATCGTCCCATATTCGCATTTCTACGTGAATATGTGACTTTAAAGCAAGATTAAGTCTAATTGCTTATCATTTTGATAATGCCATAACCTCACAGTATACACCAATGCTTTATGAACCATAATCAAACTTTGACGAATGTAATCGCATGACCAGAGCTCAACTTTATCTTTCATAAACGACTGGCTCACTGATCAGAAAACACACAATGCTTGTACATGTCACGCCAAACATTCTTGTCTTTCAAACAATATGTTCTCATTTGTATATGATTTTAGATTATGGTGTAACCCTGTTTTTCATGCCCAAATCATGCAAGAATGAGTCAAATTTAACGGAAATCAGATAAAAAGCATCAATAGATCCATGTATTCGTCTCCTGTTGCCAGTGTTTGGCTATGCATTACAGTACATGCACTGACTACAATATTTAAACAACCACTCTTGATCATTCTAATCTTTCTTAACCAGATAACACTGTTATGAAAGCAAGTGTGTATAGACTATAGAAAGGATGATATTAAAGAACTTTTGTTACCTGGACAAATAATAGCCACAATGCATAAAACTTACCATAGATGGTAACTTTGCCATCAATGGTAACTTTCATTTAAACCTTGAATTTGATTGGCTGTTGGGCAATGTTACTATGGTAGTTACCAGAGTTACCAGTAATGATAGATTTAGCTTTATGCATCGGGGCCCATGTCTCAAATCAGCCTCATTGAGTCCTAAAATGTGAAGTAAATTGTGTTTGTGCAGTATTTACCGTACAGTACAGTAAAAGACAAGACAAGACATAATTTTATGAACATGCTGATTCAAGCTCAATAATAAACACTGCTGAATGACAGACATAGTGTACTTTGTGTAAAATAATCGAAGTTTCTTAAGTCATTTTCTTTACACCATTTTATCTCCTTGATACATATTGAAATATTTCGTTGTGTTTATTCACCACATACCGTGATCAAATTACTGCTACTCCCCTACAGTATTTAATCCTCATCAATAACTTTCCACCAGACTAATCGCTAGCTAAGGATTGGAACCAGTTTCGTAGTGGATTACCTCTGTTAGTATATATTTCCAGTAAGAATGTTACAATATCTGGTGTTTAGCTGGTTCAAATTTATTGGGAATCTTAGCATTAATGTTGGAGCAAATAACAAATTACTTGGGTTCTTTGAATTTTTTTTAAAACAATGTAATCTAAATGCACCTATCTGACTCCGTCAAACATTTTATACCTGGTTGCTCATAGTAGAATATAGCTGATGCACACAGCAGAATATGTAGCCTGCCGACTGTTGACTGTTGTGCGGTCACATGTACCTTTCGGGCACACCCGCACAATATCTGCAGTTTGTTCGTATCTGAATAAATATGATCAATGCCTCAAATATGAAGCAGACAATACTCAGTGGGAATGAAAGCAAAAAGTTCGTGCCAAACCCATCCCGGAGATCAAGGTTTCTATTCAGATCGGTATGATCGCTCAGGCATAAAATCGTCTACACCCATGTATTTGCAAAAGCCACAGACTGAACAGACATTTTTTCCGTGTAGGACAAGTCAATTATCGCCTCAACTTGAACCATTCCTGGTAGTCTCTTTCATCTTTTTGTGGATTAATTTTTGGAATAATCAGAGAAGACCGATTAGTAATCGTGAAATATATGTAACAAGTGTTGGGTACCTTTTTATAGCCTTATAAAGGTGAAGCGTCAAGAAGATTTTCCTATAGGACAGTAATTACCGTGTGCAGGACATACGGGACTCGACGAGGAAGTATTAAATATACAGGTGTACCCATATCGGAGGGTAAGAGAGTGGTTAAAGATGGCGCGGAATATGACGGGGACACTTCTACCTATCATCATTGGATCAGTTACGTTCCTTGTCCTGTGTCAGTTTCCCTCCGGCAACGCACTTCCGACGGGAGCTCCTTCTTCCGCCTGCAACGATATGATACCCTCAGGTCATGGCGGATCTGCCCAGACCACGGCCAGTCCTTACACCATCTCCGTGAGCTCTGCATTCTACCAGGCAGGAGAGAGTCTAACTGGTAAGCCCTGTTTACTTCAAAGTCATTTATGGAACTTAATCAGGGGGAGAAGAGATGTATCTATTACAATTACAAATTACTATTAGAATGTTAATTATGGATTTATTGATATGAATATATTTCATTGCATTTTGTTAATTAGGGAATCTCTATCAGGTTTTGTATCGTTTAAATGTTTATATTGAATAAACAATTCAAACAATTCAAATTAAACAGAAGGAAATATGACTTATTATAAATCTACTGTTCAGAATAAATCGTGAAACTAAGGCATGAGGACGAAGCAGTATTCCAAATATATTGTAGATACTAGATAGCATAATGTTATAAGTCCTCCAGAAAGAAAAAGATCATACTGAGTTGTACATTTTGAAAAAAAAAACCTCACTTTGTTTGTTGAAGCGAATGGAAAGTTGACCGCCGATACATTACAGTGACCGTATCGATAAGGCCAATTTGAAATTTCCATATGTATAGTGATTACAACTTTTAAAAGGTCATAACTTTGTTATTGCTTGTCCGATTTCGTTCAAACTTCCACCAATAATTTTGTTTCTTCTTTCACACAAATCAAATTATTACAAAGGTCGGATTGCCCTTTAATTTAGATTAGGTAAGAATATGCAGTAAATAGGATCATGATGAAAAAGGGCTAAGTAAATTAATAATAGTCCTAGTCATATAATGTTCAATGTTTTAAATCACGTAATTATAATCCTAATTGTCAAAACTGTAGAAATATGTAAATAAATAATAAAAGTAATAATGATAATAATAATGATAATAATAGTATGATAATGATAGTATTATCATTATAATAATAATAAGAAGAAGAATAAGAATAAGAATAATGATAATAAGTAAGGTCATTAATGATTAGTGAAAGCAAAGGGTCGTCTTGCTATGTCATAACAGAATACATACAAAATGAAGAAAACAAAACGAGCAATTGTTATGTACTATAATTTACAAAAATGGTATTCCAATTGACACGCACCATAAACAAAATACTTCTGTATTGCGTTTTTGAGAATTAAGAATGAAAAACATTACGAGAACGACGGAACATTTTTACATTGAATGTGTAAGACTTAGAAAATAATGTATAAAAGAAAAACTGTAGAAAGAAAAGGACGAATATAGGTTATATGAAAGGACCGACCTAAAATCAAGGATTGTTTATAGACCTGCGGTTTGCTTGTAAAAATAGTAGGTCCTCGGTTACGCGGAAAAGTGTCATATTATCCCGAGTGTGTTACATTCATATATGTGTCCTCGAATATGTAGTAATTTATCTCAGATCATTTAAGTTCGGTTTATTTCCATATTCCCATTTCACGTGATACAAGTGGCGTACAATCGTTCCGAGGAGTGTGCGTGTTCCCGTGTGTGTGTGTTCAAGCCAGAAATCTCGGCGTCTGGTTGCGATCAACCCCCCCCCCCCCCCCACACAGAACTCCTAAAGACGTCTTTAGGAGTTCTGTGCCCCCCCCCCCCCCAACCAACACACACACATACATCTATGTTTTCTATTGTTCGAATTTCAACCGATGACTCCACTATTGAATTACCTCACAGAATTCATTGACGGAATAAACCTCACCAATTGTTGACAACCGACGACCTATTGAATTACTACCGATGACCCATTGTTCTCTTTGTTCGATGTCATCGGCTTGTGTGCGTAAACATGTACACACACACAGTCACTCATCGGACGATTGCAAGCCACTGGTCTAACGTGAAATGTGAAATATGGAAATAAAGGGAACTTAAAAGGATCTGGCTTAACTCCTATCGACAGATAAACTGAATTTCATACTTAATGCAAACATTCTCGATACATACAGTTTGAAGTTTGAAAGGACACAAAAGAAAAATAACATAAGTCAGCTGAACACGCTCCTCACGTCATGAAAGCCAAAGGTCGCGTGAAAAAAAAAATGTTTATAAAAGCATTGTTATTCTGGAGACTATTGTGTGCTGTGGGTGACTTTTCCGAGGTGTCTTACATGACTTTTATTGAGATTTTATAGTATTTAATTTCGTTATGATATCTAGAATTAAATTGTTTGAATGCTTGTCTTCCTATATAGGCAAGTCATTGGCCATTAGATTTGTCAACCAATGTTCAATAAAGTAGGCATTTGTTGACATATTTTCATGAAATTCATGAATTTTTGTAAGTTACTTTACAGATGTAATTTTCAAATCGGTGGATCAGTTGCGATACTGCGATTTATTGTCAGATACAATTAATGCTAGGTAGCAGTGGCGTCATGAGCCAAAATATTTGAGGGGGCTGAGCCAGCAAGAATTTACGATTTTTTTTAAAGCGTCAGGAACGAAATACACACTATAATCGTATATAAATCCTTTGAAGGGTGTACAAATGGAGGGGGTACGGTACACCCCGTCCCTTCCACAAATAAGAAGTCGTTGCTCTTTGCTGTACCATAAAAATGTTAACTTATCTTGCTAATTTGAATATTCTGTTTTGCGAGGTCGCGTAGAGATCGAGCCAGAATTTGTTTTACATCTTGTAGTTTGAAACTTTGCATTTCATACCGTCCACTTTTATGCACACAAATATAATAAGCAGTCTGAGCTTAATATCCAGCCTTTTATTTTTTCCTCTTATGGGGATAGGCAGCTTAAAATCATTGTTAATTTTCAGCGACTATTACTTTCGGGGGAGATTTTCCTCTGCCTAGGCTATGTAATACCTGTTTATAGATTTTCTTTGAAATAAAGTTTAAGTGTATTAAACAAGGGAGCGGAGAGACCGACTGAGAGGATTTTCTTTTTTGAATAGTGAAAGTTTGCATTCTAGAGCACTTCGGAGCCTGAGTAGTGTGCTGTAGCTTTAACTCATTATTTACTTCCCTCAGTTTCGAAAGAGATTTCATGATAGTGTGTGATCCTATTGTAAAGCGGCTGGTTTGGGAATAAGAGGAAAAGTTCCCCTCCTATAAAAAAAATTGTGAGAAAACAAGATGCATATGTGTACATTGAAGGGGAGGTACTCAAACAATTCAGCGAATTATACGTTCTAAAAGACGTACTGCTATGGCTACTGTAATCACAACTTTCTTTTCCTAGCCAGGGGATATATAAAATGGATGTCTTTTCTTTTCATCTTTCTTTCTTTCTTTCTTTCTTTTTCCCCTTCCGGCTTTTCTTTCTTCCATTTCCCTTTGTTTTTTTTCCTTTTCCTGTTTTTCTTTTGATCGTGGAACTTTTTTTTTTGGGGGGGGGGGACGCAGCTCCCAAGCCCTCCCACACCAGTACGACAGTGCTAGGTAGGATCTTTTTTGTATTTGATAGAAAATGTAAGAAAATACTACCCATAGTAGTTCGAGTACAGTCGCCATGGAAAACGCTGTTGGGAGGATAAAATTAACAATTGTATGAATTATTAATTTGTAAACAAATTGGACCAACGCTCCTACAAGCTCTGCTTCTTTGCTGGTCTCTGTTTTTATTCTCATTTTCATATGATTGTTCTAATTAAGACTTCACTGTTGTTATTTATTTCTTACAACTCAAACGATAATACTCTTTATTTTGCTTTAAATAATCGAAAAATTGTCTGCACTTAGTTTCGTTGTCAATTATTTTTGTGCTGTTAATTGCACAATAGTTATTGTTATATACTTTGAAATATGAAAATGAAATGAAATACAATCTAAATCTGAATTCTGAATAAAAACGTAGGTTACAAAGTTAAGATTGTGCTGCGCGATGCTTTCTGCTATTTTGAGTGAATTAAAACCATTTCAAACTACGTTTACAAAATGGTAAATTGTGAAAACCAAATAACTCTTATCAAAACCTCGTGTCTAGGTTTCATGTGAATGCGTTCGTAGAATATGATTTTAAGAGGAAGATAAATATTGAACACAACCATGAAATGTAGTTTCAAAATGCTCGAAATATTATAATTTGTTTTAATGTATAATATATATTATGCTATATATACATGTATATATATTGTCAACTCAACTAGGAATAGAGTCATATCTTGTTTGTAATCATAATCCGTGTAAACCCTGAAGAAGACGCGAGCATGCGTCGAAAATTTGGTGTACTAATAAACATCACTGTTAGACTTGAAAATGCATTACTTCTCTACTTTGTCATCTTATATATATATATATATATATATATATATATCATGTTGTTATTGACCTTTCTACTCTGGATTGCTTTAATCTTAAACTGACGGTTCCACCAAGTCGGAAGAATCCAATAAAAATATGACTCACTGAAAATCGATAGGGAAATCGATCTGGTGTCAAAAACATTCGGACCATTTCATCCTCCAAGGATTGCCTTATGATCGCCTTCACTTTGAACTAAGACACGGGGAACCTGAAGCGTGAAATTGAAGTATAAAGCTCGTGGATTCATCATCATTGCTTGCTCTTTGCTCAATATACAGTTGATGATATCAGAAAGTGTTCTGGCATTCTTTGTGTATATCATGTATATTGGTGAAGGCTCTGGACTCTCGTATGAAAGGTCCTGGGTTCAATCCTTGGTCGGTGCTTACATGATTTACCACATAAATGTTGTCCCTCTCAACCAGGTGTATTAAATGATTACACAGCGATGCTGGGGTAATAGTAGTTGCAGTAAGAGTAGTATAAGTAATGATGTATCTACCTTGGGTAAATACGTGATCATATTTTGGAAATTATTATATGTTCATGGGTGAGAACGTTATAATGAGTGGTTTAGTTTTGTGAATAGCTACTTCTGTGCCTCGCCTATACAATCTGTGTAAAGTATAATTAGTACAGGATTTGTAATCATTACAGCTCTTTTTATTTCGAGGCCCTAGATACTCTCCTATCGTTTTCATTTTATTTTATTTCGAGGCCCTAGATACTTTCGTATCGTAATAAGCTTTTGATGGATCTTAGATTGTTATCAAGTTTAGTCAGATCATTTAGCGCATTACATTATTTTGCATTTGTGTCACAGTCATGTATTGTCACCTGATTTGTTCACATTTGATTTCTGATCTGCATCTGATGTATACATTGCCCAGACAACGCCTCATTCTTGTGTTGATACGTTTACAACTGATTTTTGATCCTCATCTAATATATACGTTACTTAGACATGGTATTATTCTTGTGTTGATCCGTTCACGTTTGATTTCTGATCTGCATCTAACAATTACCCAGACGTGGCCTTATTGTTGTGTTGATACGTTCACATTTCATTTCTGATCCGCATCTGATGTACCGTATACATTACTCAGACGTGGCTTTATTCTTGTATTCTTAGGTTCCTAGTCTACCGAAATTCAAACCCGACCCTGGGTCTGAAGTCGAGTTTTAATAAAGGAATTTTAGACCTAGGTCTAAGTTTCCCTCTTGTTAAACATGAATTTGCACCGAGCGTCGGGTTTAAGTGAGAATACTAACATCAGTTTTTGGATGACCAATCTCATCTAAGTACACTTTCTGGAATCCCCATTATATTCATAATTTTAGGTTGTTGTTTTTTTTTTTTTTGCTCTGCTTGTATAGTTTAGATTATTTTTAGACCCATACCTATTTGTGAATTGAACCATGTGTCGTGGATCTTGATCACAATATAATAGTTTGAATGTGAATGGTATGCGTTACACCCCTCATAAGGTATCACGAATACATCCCTAACAAATAGAACTACAATGGCAAACACCCTTGCTTTCAATAGAATATAATCATGAATAGAAGGCAAATATTCCTTTTAGCGATGACGAGTGAAGGAGAAATCATCAGGCCGTGCTGTTTGACCTAACCAAATACGGAATTTTTCCAAAAATATTCAGAACTCTAGGAAAGCACAGCGGTACGAAATTCGCACGCATAGCTTCTTCTGAAAATAGATTACATCATATGTTTTATGTACATTACATATACATGTAGGTGTTTCTATCTGAAAAATATGCTGTGACATTGACATAAAATAAAAGTGTGCTATGATGACAATTTCGATAACTTATGATGGTTTATAGAAATCGTCCATGTGAGCCCACATATACATGTAAACTCTTTATAATTGCTTCCTTTTGGACATTTATTTCACATTCGTTATAGAACGTACCCTTAATACTTTTGAAGATGATACTTTGGTACGCATCACTAACCCATTCTACCAATATCATTGAGTCATTGATAACTCATCTTTTAGTGTAGTAAATTTACCAGAAAGGAAGAGGATTTTTACTACACTGAGACTCAAGATAACCCCTGCCCCAGTTTTCCATGGTAAAGCTCCGATGTGCGTTTAGTAACGATGCAGAGATTCAGTCTAAACTATACATTAATGTAGGGTAACAATACATGCCTGAATGAAGATTACAATTATATACAATAATCATAGGAAATGTACAAAAATACATAAGATACATTATGCAAAAAAAAACCAAAAACAAACAAAAACAAGTTGAAAATCAAAGTGAATTCATTGATTCAAGTGTAAAATGTTCCAACAGAAACTAAGATTTTTGACATGCAGGAGACCGTCTATCATAAGCAAATAGCTTGACTGGATAGCGGCCTCATTAAGACCACTGCCCCCCCCCCCCCCCTCTCTCAGTACCCCCCCATTGACTGGACCCACGCTATGCCGCTCCTGTATACCGTGACGCCTAAAGGGTTGGTCAGACAGGTCCGATAACGATTACGAGATTTTCAATCATAGGTACACCGTACTATATGGTTGGTTTGTACGTGTGAGTTATGATCATGACTGGTAAATAATACGGCAGCTCTAGGGTGTATCTTTAATGAAAAATCTCGTTATCGTTAAAGTGATTTGGTAACTTTGTAGAGGCTTGATAAAGTCTGAGCTGCCTGGCCTAACATGCTGTCAGTGTATGTAATATGGTGTAAAAATGAAGCCCGGGGGGGGGGGGACACTTAAAAATCATCATATCCTTCACAAGAGTAAACATATGCAAGTGACTGGAAATGCCAGACTCATTTTACCCTCATAGACTCAGTGTTAGCCTAAAGCGTATATATGGCCATACGCTTTCGTAAATGGGAGTATTCAGTCATAGATATCTTAATAATAGCATTATATACATGTATTTGAAAACCTTTCTGTGCCTGGCTATTTATTCATCCTTCTGCACATCGTTATACAAGACAGATATTAAAATTCAACAAGTTATTACATCAAGCCTCCACAAAGTTACCGAATCCCTTTAAATTTATCGGACAAATGTGATCAGCCCTAAACTGTCAGTGGACTTGTTTTGCAGGTATTCATTGTATCAGGGCAACTGCAAGCGAAACAGAACAAGAACCCCAAAATTTCAAATCTTTCTGATCAAATTTCGTGTTAAATTAATCGTAAATATAAAAAATTTCATAATCTGATAAAATTGAGATATTTTAACAGTTATGAATACTGAAAATTTTCATAAATGCTTAACATAATCTTTAATTAAATTTAAATCAATAAGTGATACCAGTTGATACCAAAGAGCATAGGTCATGCTAATATGACTTGCATGCTAAAATTAGTAACCAAGAATAGCATTAATTTCTGTTCTGCATAATCTCTAATACTTCAGTAACCTTGGAAACTATAACTTTACAAAACCTGTCTTTCCGTAACGACCGAAACACATAATTTCAACTTATGAAAGTTGATAGGTAAATCATGGTACCTAATGTATGTGTTGTTGTTTGAAGAAATATTTTACATATGATATATGATATGATTAATGATGTCATTCCGTAAAAAAATAATGTTACCGAATGACATTAAAGTCAATTTTGCCAAACTTTTACTTCAACCCTGGAACTATACATCACTTCAGCTAATTATATCGGAGAATTATTGACAAAAGTAGAGATGATGAGAGCATATTCTTGTATGAAAATGATATAGAATTTTATAATTTGGATATTTTAGGTTTGGTGTACTAAATAAATGGGAAAATTGTGTTTTCTCATTCCATTTGTTAATGAGATGTATTTCTTTCCTCTATAGGTTTGATTGTTCTGTATTTTATAACTAAATACTGATCTAGATGGTAGTATCAAAAACAAAAACAAAAACAAATCATATAAGATTTATGAATAATGAACATACAATAGAATATATAAGAAATCCATAAAACAATAAAATACATGCAATATAAAATTGAATGTAATGAAAAATCTATCCGAATGTATTCGAAACTTACCAGAAGCATTTTACACAAATGAATACTCTTCCAAAAAATTCAAATTCTAATATTAAAAATATGAATTTATGAATAAACTTTGCATAAATTATAGATTATTAAACACTAATAGAGCTTTTCTTAACAAAGATATGGTAAGTCATTCAAAATTATCAAATTATTTGCTCAGTATGTGCTTCAAACTATGTTTTTAATACTTATTTACATAATATGAATTTTATACACTATTTCCCATAAAGTCACTCCGTAACGCTGCTTCATTTCATATTTTGCATCATATTTCAAATATTTTCAAACAGATTTTCAGGAACATGGTGCCATATCAAGCCTAACATAGAATAGAATGCCACAGCAATATTGAAAACCGGATGCATATTCAAAGTTCACAGAGTTTGAGCATTGATTATTCCGGTTGAAAAGTCATGTCCCTTTTGTGTCATTCTGTAACGAACCAATATAATAGTTAATATTTTATAAATTTGATGAATGGTCGAACTCAGTAGTTGTGAAAGCATCTCGTATATAGTTGTATGTATTGCACTATCAATTTCAAAATATTTATTATGATGTTCATAATATTCTTCTTTCAAACTTGAAAACATATTTTGTGAATTGCATTCCGTAACGTTTGGAATTGCCCATCAGTTTTCCTCACAATAAAACGTATTTATACGAATTCATAAATGTGACCCGACGCCTCAAAACCTATAGTCTAGTTCTGGACTCTTTTTATTGACTTTTTTATTCGCCGACTATACGCGATAAGCCGAGTGATGGCACGATCGCGAGAACCCGTCGGGCCATCAGGTTTCCGGATCGCGCCAATCACTCGGCATAATACGTACAGTCGTCGAAAAAAGAATTCAGTAAAGAGAGTCCAGAACTAGACTACAAAACCTACAATAAGTCGCCAAAATTATTTTTCTTGTTTTATACATTTTCGGAAAATTGAGATTCTCACCTTTCCAATGGTATATCACTTGCCTAGTTTAGTCAATGATAACACATTTAAATATCACATTTAGAATCAGCAATCAATAACTCCTATTCAGAGAAAATGGCCATTTAAGTTCGGAACAAAAGAGTGCTAAACCTTCGCTCTCTGTGTGCGCCCAAGTAAAACTGGGTATTGAAATGGCCGTAGCAACAGGTATGAAGGGATTATCAGATTAGGCTGAATTTTGGCACACTGCTCCAGGAGGACCTATTCATTACTCACTCCAAAAATCAATTTAATACCGTTAGAGGTAAAGTAGTAATTTGGCATTGAATGAAAGTATTACAAAAGCTCTCCAGACATTCATTAGCTTGACAGGTGAAAAAAGGAGTCATTTTAAAATGCCCCAAAAACATATTTCTAAGTCGAATTACGACTCACAAACTTGAGACATGATAGAATGATAATGAAACTACCCATTTCTATCAAAAACAGAAAATCGACTGATCCAAGCAAATTTACTATTTTGGGGCTGTTCGCTACGTTGTGGTCCGTGCGACTTATTGTAGGTTTTGAGGCGGTGGGTCACAAATGTACTTTGAGTTTAATGCTAAATAATTGTTCTCAACTCTCTTTGATATATTTCCAGTCACGATTTCGACTAACACCAACAGTCCGGCGTTGAAGGGTATTCTGCTGCAAGTTCGTCGAGATGTACCGAACTCTGACAACGATCCTATCATCGGCACGTGGTCTGTTGGGGCTTCGACAGACTTTCAACTTCTAGCATGTAACGGAGCAGATTCGGCAGTGACGCATACGAATAGTAATGACAAACCATCTAGTATCCAGTTTACTTGGACTGCACCTGATGTAGACGGGGATGATATCTATGTCACGTGAGTATTTGAATAGTATTTAACAAGTCAAATAGACTACTATCATATCAATTTTTTGAACAATGTTCTTTATTTACTATAATTGTTATATCACACTTATACAATTTTTTTTGTTTGACTTTTTCTATTTCATTATTTCATTATTTCATTATTTACATCAATATGGTAACCACTTTGATAATGTTATATAATTTGTCACAGGTTAAAACTTAGTAGTAGTATTATGATTTGCTAAATTTTTCTCTCTTTCTCTCCATTTCATTTCCATATGATTGTTACTTTTCTTTATGCTAATGCTTTGTATTGTAAAACAAAACAAAGTTTCTCAATAAAATACCCAAAATACCAAAATACCATTTTTAAAGTCACTGTGTAAGTATTATCAGACATGCCAACTAGTACGAGTTCCTCACCCAGTTTCGCTCCTATTACACTTGATAAGGGGGTACCAACATCTATGGATGTCTGGAATTAATTTGGAACACAACATTACCATAATGCATCGCACCTGTCTCCTCGAACAACCTTTTGTTATCCACTCTGGGTTACAAGAACTGTTCTAAATTTTTGCCTGTGATACACAATGCCATACCCCCTTATCAACCGTAAAAGGTAAGGAATACGATTTTAGGTTGGCAGCACTGTATTATGTTTTGTATAAAATACTTTTTCTTAGTTTGTGTAAAAACGCCCATTTACTTTTCAGTTTTTCTCCCAATTAGTCGGACAGTTGTTTAAAAAGTTAGTATTTTACATTAAAAATCTCTTGTTTGTGTCCAATAAATACCTTTTTATATAACATACCAGTATTGATAAAAATGGCATATCGATGAATATGCTTCGTATTGTCAATATTTTGAATATCTATCGTGGTAAAATAAAATAATATCATAATGTAATGTTTTGAAAGTTCCAATTTTTCCCCAGTGAAGATGGCCTCAAAATAAAACATTTTTGCCTACAAATTTAGAGCCTCACCATTGTATGGCCCATTACATTACATATTAAATTGCCTTTACAAAATGGCAAGTCATGCTAATATTACTTTACACAATGTTTAAATGTTTGAATGTTGAATAAAGAAGTGTTTGGTTTTCTTTTTCAAACTAACTATAATCATCTAGTTTTAACTGTAAACGGTTCCGGATTTTCCAAATGCTGAATCCGCCGACGGTAGGAAATAATGAATGAAAACTACCCCATTCATATAATTTACAATGATAGACACATTTTACTTCTTTGCCATTGCAAGGTAATTTTGTGATGTTCTGTTGTCAGAACTTGATTCTATTTTTCTTTTGTTCATATCAACCCTTAGGGCAACATTTGTCCAGTCTCGGTTCACTTTTTGGGTCGCAGAGAGGACAAGCAATATTCAAGGTATGCCATGTTCCATTCACTACTGAATTCATGGAAATTACATTACATGGAATACAGCATTTTAAAAATAGTTATGCGACATATTCAATGTGTTATATACCTGTTACAGCTTCGATGTCTGTGGTTCACAGACCTTCCTCAGACGACCAAATCTGACTGAGGAAGATGTCTGAACCGCAGATATCGAAATCGCCAAAGCCTGCAGGAAAATCCAGACAAATGTTTCAATGTTTGTGAAATCCTTTGCTGGTATAATACATAGTATGATCAAATAGAAAAGAAACTTCTTTATGAATGTGACGTCCACGGTCTTAAATCCATCGCGACTCAGTGTAGGCATGTGTGTTTGTGTATTCCATACTAATGTCTGCTAATGGTCACAATATTAGAATTCCTACGGGTTTTCACAAAATAGCATCTCTCTGTGGGGAACAAAAATATGTTGTCAAAATACTGAAAGCCCAAACTAACACACCCTTGTATCCCTCGGATGAAATAGTTGGAAAATGATAATTTATGTGTGCGGGTTATCACTACATGTATATCATGTTTATAGTTACTGTGCCACATTATAAAGAAAA
Source organism: Heliocidaris erythrogramma (assembly GCA_025617745.1). Classification (NCBI taxonomy): domain Eukaryota; kingdom Metazoa; phylum Echinodermata; class Echinoidea; order Camarodonta; family Echinometridae; genus Heliocidaris; species Heliocidaris erythrogramma. The sequence goes on from CM046861.1 coordinate 12,037,231, forward strand.
TGTAGATACATTAATTGGCAATATTCTTTGTATCACCATCACCGTAATTGTACTTGTTATGGAGTACTTTTGATGGAGTTTAGTACAATGGTGGCATATCACATAATCTAGAAAAAAAAAAACCAAGCAAATCGTTTTACTTTTCAATTGGCGCATAACATGCAGTATAGTAATTATACATAATCAATTTCTTACTTTTCTGTAAATGCAAATTATCTCTTGACTAAATATATTCCAAATCTGAGCTTGAATTATATGATGTGTTTTGATGTGTAGTGCTTCGTCATCTAGCAAATATTATATAACGATTAGTATAAAGTAACTTTTCTTTCCCTTCTAAGAAACATTTGTACATTGTTCACGTTGTTAGTGCATGCGTATCGCACAAACGTTTGCTTCTTTGTTTATTTCGTTTATTTTTTTTCCTTTTAATTATATGTCTGCTCTATTTTGTACTAACAATTTTCTGTTGTCAACCCTTTTTATTTCTGTACATGATTTATATCTACTGTGCACATTCTTTCTTTTCCCCTTCTTTATTTGTGCAAAAATAATGTGTTGTATGCTCGTAGACACTTGCGCCATGAATGACCCATGTGGTGATAATGGTTATTGTGAGAGTCTTATCGGAGGTGGTATAAACTGCAACTGCGTCGGAGGATACACCGGGATCTTATGCACAAGTAAATACACATATCTAAAATTAGATAGACAAGGAATATTTAATTCACAGATTTATTTAGTTTCATCTACTTTTACGGAATAACATATAAATCAAGCGAATAATAGAAAAATAACTCAAACGGCTGACTACATAAGGCCCATACAAAGCCGTAATTTTCTAAAATACCGGCATATAATCTTTTTACGCTTCCAATAGAGAATGCTTGCTTCAAGTATGAATAATATAATTATAGGTATCTCTAGATATTTCTATAAGTTATAGATGACTCTATAAATAAATAATGCTTGCATTGATTAGGAACTTAACATTTCGTTAAAAAAATGTTATAACAATGCAAAAGAGATACATTAGTCCAAAAAAAAACCAGCCTTTTATTATACCAAATTTAACCCTTTTTTATATTAAAAAGAGAATTCGCCTAACAATAATCCATAGTCACCAAAATAAATTAACCACACACTCAGTAGCATATAGTTAATAATGTGATCCAGTGTTGTTTCATAATATTACAGATTTGTATTAAATAATTTATCACCATTTGTCCTGCCCCATTAAGCTCCACCGAGCGATCCGTGTAACCCAAACCCTTGCCTCTCCGGGGGTACATGCGTTCCCGCTGGGGGCTCCTTTACTTGTAACTGCCCCACGTTGACAAGTGGAGCAACATGCCATTTGATTCGTAAGTTTTATTTTTGTTTCTTTATTTTATATATTATGAGACTGGGTAGTTCAGTCTGTACAGCCTAGTCTTCTCTGAGGCCCTTGATAACAACAAGCATTAAAAAGAAATCAAATACAGATAAGGAACATTTTGAAATTTAATAAAGCACTATCAATAACAACATTACAACAAAAACTCAAAGCAACTGAAGATGTTTTCAAAGTAACTTAAAAAAAAGGAAAGAAAATGTGATTTCACAAGATACTTACTAAAAGAAGGGACTTCATATTAGAAGAGAGGAAAGGAATAGACTTATAAATAAAAGAAAATGTGTCCAATTGTAGCCATTATTTGAAACATCAATATCTTAAATGAAAATCAATAAGATATACTTTACATGATATGGATTACTATCATAGATGTGTTAAAAATAAAGTAGTCATCAATTATGAATTGAGTCATTCACTGTACGGATTTGATTAGGATGAAGAAAATAGATTATACGAATGGCCCTCTATTATGGGCAGAAGTTTAGGAATATGAAAACAAAATATTTTGTTTTATTTTCCAACTTGATATTTAAAGTCCATCCGTGATAACTAATACGCAGATCATATATGTGATCTTGCATATTAAACAAAATTTGCTGTATTGTTAAATATCTTGAAAATCCCAATGGTCTTCAAGTTCTAAATATGTCAGTGTTTCGTTCCTGGCTAAACGTATGTAACGAAATCTTTATTTTAAGTTCTCGAGTTCTTTGGTATTTCTGGTATATTCCTAGCTAAAATTGTCGAAATCTATCTATCTGTTTGTGAAAATCTACTCTAAGTTTTCTTATCTTTCAGCGACCCTTTGTGTAAATGATTTTCCTGTATTTCTCCCTTTTCCTGAATAATTGTATAAAAAAATAACCGCGCAGTGTTTCCATGTGATTCGAATCCGTGTGCAAATGGAGGGACTTGTTCAAACTCTGCTGATGAGACTACATACACGTGTAGCTGTCCTGCAACGTTCGCTGGCCCCCAATGTCAAACAGGTATCTTGATGGTTGCATTATGCTTCGTTTTCTACACACTATAATGAAAAATAAGGTTCGGATTTGCTCCCCAAACCGGTAATTTACTAGTATAGGAAGCGATGAACCTTGTACTATTAGCAGCGACAATAAGGGTGTAAATTCAAAATTCATAGGGTATAACTGTTGCATCTTGCTCCTTTAAAGATTCGCATTTGAACCTGCTAATGTTCAATGCTGTACCTTTCATAGTTGAGATTCGTTCACAGCGCACGTTTGCACCTTTTTGTGGGTCAAATTCGGACCTTTATTAAAAATAATTGAAATGTACTACTATTCTACTGTTTGGGGTGCCAATTTTAAGCTTTATATCTAGTGTGTAGAATTATTCCTTTCATTCAACATACTGTCAAACCTACATCCATTCTTGTTTTGCTAATTCACTAATGTAGTAATGTAGTTGTTTTTGTAGTTATAAATGTTACCAATGTTACTGTTCAGTCTCGCTTGAATACTGTCCTTTCATCTCACTTAATATTACCTTTGACGTCTAAATAGGCCTACGCTATTCTAATTTTGTTTTATATTATATAGTACAAACGTATATACAAACGTATACGTATGCATACCCTTCAAGATGGATCTCAGCATTGAATATATATAAATGTCATCAAAATAGTGCTTGGCTGCATTGCTTTTGAACTCTTAACATGTTATAGTCTTCAAATCATTCATTAATGCTAATTCGCGATACTATGTAAAAACCCTATGTAGAACACGTATCCGCTATCATGACTGTACAAGATGTGAAGTCTTCCTTTCAACCATTAACAGCCTTTCCTTGCATATGTAATTATATAGAAATAGATCCATGTGCTAATAACACGTGTGAAAATGGAGCTACATGTATTCCTGATGCTGACTCTTTAAACTACACTTGTGATTGTGTGTCCGGATTTTCGGGACAAAGATGTGAATCAGGTCGGTATTCCCAAGATGAAACGAATCGTAAAAGCCTAATGTGCTTTTAAAGATAAGGTTGAGTTCTGGCCATGCAAGTACATTTTGAAAGAAACTGTCTAAAAGCAATTGGGAAAGGTTGATCGTATCTACATAAGAATTGGTGTATACTGTGAGGTTTTGGAATCATCGAAGTGATAAGAAATTGACCCAATCCCATGGAAAGCACATACACTGCACACAAAAATGGGTATATGGGATTGCACACACATGTGCCATAAATGTTCGGCGCGAATGCTTCAATTGTTTCTCGTCATATTTCGAATATGAGGGCATTTGAAGAGCAATCCATTTTAAGAGTCATTTCTACTATAATTTTCTTCCAAACTAACATAAAAAGAATAACAAAGCTCACAAATAATTTTTCAACTTTCCCGGAACTCAACCTTCTCTTTAACTTATTATCATAATGCATGAAATAATTATTACCTACATTCGTGTGTATGACCGTTCGAAACTTATATGTTTACACTATACAATATGTATTGCCAACCTTAAATAAAATCATGTCGTGCTTAAAATATTCATAATTATATTCTTTGCTTGTTGAAAATAAATTAGTGTTTTACAATGAAATGCTAACACGAATGTTTCACCCCAATAACAATGACCTGAATGTGCTTAACTTAGTTATATTTCCAAGATAAGAGGGCCTCACTATTTGTGCATTTGTCACCTTGTTATGTATATCTATGTAGAAATAGATCCATGTGCTAACAGCTTGTGTGAAAACGGGGCAACATGCATTCCAATTGCTGACTCTTTAAACTACACTTGTGATTGTGTGTTCGGATTCTCAGGGGAAAGATGTGAAACAGGTTGGTATTTGCTGTGCAAAGAAATCGTTTGATACCCCCTTCAAATCTGAGCTATTTGGAGAAATTGATATGTATTAAACAAAAATTGCAGCATTTCAAATTATCATATCATTAAACAATTCTGTCTTATTAGTATACTCTAACACAAACTCTGTCAACTTAGTTATCAATTCCACTTGAATATAAATCTTCTTTTTTTAAAACCTTTCCTCCTTAAGATTGTATAGTTCAACTCTAACATCATAGACAAACTACAAACATCTAATAGCTTTACTCATGAATATATATTTCCTTTATGTGGTGTACTCTTCACTTGTTACTATCCCAATCAGCTATCAAAAATCATATCAAATACAGCAGTGTATGCTGACCTATTTTGTGTGCAATTCTAGAAAACATGACGGTTTGTGCATATTCCACTTATTCCTGTATATGTAGAAATAGATCCATGTGCTAATAACTCGTGTGAAAATGGGGCTACGTGCATTCCAGTTGCCGATTCTTTAAACTACACTTGTGATTGTGTTTCCGGATTTTCTGGAGAAAGATGTGAAACAGGTCGGTATCTGCAAGAGAAAACCAAGAACATTTCTGTTTGGATATATTATAATATATTTTTTTAATGTGTTTGTAAAGAAGAAAAAAATTGAGCCATTTTCCAGCTTTCGAAATTGTCAACTTTTTTTAACAATCCTGTCTTATTAGTCTACTTTAACACATCATTAGAAAATTAGCTAAATTGACGCTATCATGTTGTTTCGGTTGGCCGAATGCTTTGTATATACATGAAATAAACAAATCTTACAATTACCCTGTCAGCATATTCCATTTGAAAATAAGAATGTATATTCCAATTCTAACCAGCCTGGACAAACTGCAAACATGTAATCGCTTTAAGCATTACAACAGTATATGTTTGTATGTTGTTTATATCTTTATATGGATTAATTTATGTATTTCCCATATATATTCTTATAATCTTTATCGGTTATTATCTCATTTTGCTGACTAAAATAATTTATCAAATACAGCAAAGTATGCTAACCATTATTAGTGTAAACAAATACTAGAAAACATAACCATTTGTGCGTATCCCACTCATTCCTGTATATCTATAGAAACATATACATATGCTAACACCTCGTGTGCAAACGGGGCTACGTTCCTGTTGCAAACTCTTTAAACTACACTTGTAATTGTTTTAAAAAATTCTAATCGATATGCCATAGTTATATCGAGATACCATTTCTAATCAATCTACGTCTTTATTTAATGGACAATAATTATCATTTAATGTAGATTAGTGTTGTGTGTTGGGATACATTGGGGATATTTGCGAAGAAGGTATGTTTTCAACTTGCTTTTGGGTTAATAATAAATGAAAAACTCGAGTTCAGTATACATGTATAGCATGGTATACATTATGTGGTATATATTCCTGTTTTAAGTAATGAATTGGCTTCGAAAAGCACTTTGTATTGTTGACGCAATGACTAATATATCATTTTATTAACTAATGTATCATTTCCATATAAAATAATCATATAAGGAATATATTGTCACTAATCTCTGAAATTTGAAAATGTTTGTCGTGTGATCCTGTGAGTACAGTCGCTGTGTGTGTTACCCCCTGCCTTTCATGCTTATCTTTATTTTCAGTAATTACCTTCTTAACTTTATGTCTAACCTCCTAGAAATAAACCCTTGTGATAACAATAACTGTCAAAATGGCGGTACATGTAACGCTGTAGCCGGCTCTTTCACTAACTACACGTGTGAATGTCCAATTGGATTTACGGGAGTTTCTTGTGAAACGGGTTTGTATTATTTTTGTTCCTTTTCGGACTTGTTAGTTCAGTTGCGCTTTGCTGATATTATACACATATCCATTGACATGTATTAATTTTTCGCTTTCGTAGATATCAAAAATAGTTATTCTCAGTATTAATAACATATACGTTTGTGTTTCATTTGTTAGAGATCTTGTTGCAATAATCTTAAAGTCCATGTTCGTATAACCCTGTATTCCAGTTATATGTTTATTGAATCATTCGAACTCTCCGACAAGAAGAGATATCGTAATACTCATTTTCTATTGTTAAATATGAGCTCCTATGTATTTAAACCTTTTCTCTGCAGTGCTTTTAAACATAAGTTCAATTACAAAATAGCAGGCATCTAGAGAGAAATCTTTCTGTCTTTTCCTCGTGCTTCCTTTGAATACAAGACTTATTTCTATGTCCCATAATCGTACATGTAAATGCTTTACTTGTAAACCTGTGTTAGAGGCTAGAGATCCATATCAAATTACCATATTTGCTCGATATGCTCTTTGTTTCACACTTTTAATAACTGTATGTGCAACTATCCACTGTCTAAAATGTACTTAAGTCACTGTGCCTTTGTTACTTTATCCTGCAAATATTGGTAGAAATAGATCCATGTGCTAACAGCTTGTGTGAAAACGGGGCTACATGTATTCCTGATGCTGACTCTTTAAACTACACTTGTGTCTGTGTGTCCGGATTTTCGGGAGAAAGATGTGAAAGAGGTCTGTATTTTCGAGAGGAAAACAAATCTTAATACTGAAACTTAAGATGTGTACAGTGTAATCAGTTAAAACCGAAGTTTATTTACAAAAGAATGCAAAACCTTCTAAACAAATGATAACACTAAATGAAAAATAACATTACATTACAATTTAAAAACGTTTAGCCTACAAAGTATAACTTTGAATTCCGTCAGATGTTTTGCATAGTGGTATTCTGGGGGATGTACGACACATGCTCCGGTGGCAATTGCTCCGCCGTATTATCCGACACTAACACCTGGCTTCAACCCTAGACCCTACACTATTCCTAAGCCTAACCCTAAACCTAAACCTAACCTGAAAACCTATTTTAACCCTAACTCTTTATCTTGGACGAAATAAAGCCAGGAGTAATTGTAGCCGGAGCAAATGTCGGAGCACCATTTGGTACTTGATATATTTCAGGTTGTAAGTTTAGTTTTTCAGGGTTACACCATGTAATCTTTCAAGCAATAAGAGCCCTGAAAAGGGCTGGTGAGCTCCAGTTCGATCAGTATGCTCTGATCGTCATCGGGAGATGACGGTTGATTGAGACAAATTTATAATTAGGCAATAGAAGAAGAAAAATAGTGTATAAGAAATAAAAGCTGTAAATGTGACAAGGTTGGAAACTTAATTCTATATCAAATGCTTTAATTCGTTAATTCCATAACAGGCTAGCTTATTATACACTAGAGAATAAACTATATTAATCTTTTCTTGGCAAATAAAGCCCTAGATCCATGCGATAATAATAACTGCTCCAATGGGGCTACGTGTAACCCTGGTGTCTTCCCTAACTACTCCTGTTCATGTGTGTTTGGATACGTTGGGGAATTTTGTGAAGAAGGTAAGTTTTCATTTCACCTTTTGGTAATAATAATTCAAACTCAATAACATGAATTACACAGCATAATATATATTAATTTTTGGGTATATATTCCAGTTTTTAGTAATACATTGGCTTCGAAAACACGTTATACTGGTACACATTTCATAACAATGTTGACGACTTAACTAATGATATTTAAAAAAAAAATGTATTCGTCCTGTGGTCTTGTGAGTACCGTCTGTGTTTGCGTTACCTCGCTTTTCCTGCCTTTCCTCCTTTATTTTCAGTTATAACCTTCTTAACATTATTTCTAACCTCCTAGAAATAAACCCTTGTGATAACAATAACTGTCAAAATGGCGGTACATGTAACGCTGTAGCCGGCTCTTTCACTAACTACACGTGTGAATGTCCAATTGAATTCACCGGAGAATCTTGCGAGACGGGTTTGTATTTCAGGGGCGTATCCAGGATTTCCTAATAGGGGGGGGGGGCGCCAGGAATTATTGATAGCCGTCATGGGGGAGGGGTCTTTGGAAAATTTTTGCTTCTGAAGAAGGGCTGAGATGCAAAATAGTGCTATATGCAGAGCTGCCAATCTGTCACTTTCAAAAAACATATTATTCAGCTAGAAAAAAACATATTTTTAGGTGAAAAAACATATTTTGCCGGTTTTATATGTTTTTCGCTATTTTCCTTAAAAAATGCTAATGCGACTACTGTACATTTCTTTAATAAGAACGCCTTCAGTTGCATAAAGTCGTTTCATGTGAATGCATTAAAAAATAAAAAATACTGGTCAAAATTGTGCCCCGCACATTTTGCAACAGGCACTGAACTCGTCTCGTCTCGAAGCAGCTCCATTCTGCTGAGCTGCATACTCGGGTTTGAATGTTTGCTTCCTTCAGCTCAAAAAAATCCTGAAAACCCAAGCCGGAGGTACAGGGGCCCGCTCAGGGCCCCTGATGGGGTCGAGGGGCAAAGCCTCTTTTGAGGGTTCAGGGAGCGAAGCCCCCTGAAGCTGGTACGTTTTCTTGTTCTTTAGAGGGCTAAATTCATTAATCTACAGTACATTATAAAGAAATATTGACATGATTAACTTAATATTTTAGCCAATTGATCTGCTTTTTACCACACCACATGCAAATTCACCTTGCCCAGTTGCCTAGTAAGATCTAAACTCAAAACCAGGAACTAAATTTTTTTCGATGGAAAATTACTTTATCTTCATTCTATAACATTCCAGGAATTCCCTGATCGTATGTAGTTAACCACAGCTAAATTCAAACACCCCAACATAAAGTTAAAGAGTAGCCCGGCCCCCCCCCCCCCCCCCCCCAGGTCGAAGGGACCACATGCGTGTTCCCAAAATCTCCGGTAAAGGGGTATTTTTTGGGCGACACAATCCGGCCCGTGAATTGTAAAAAAAGGGGGTGTTTTTTATCTTTCACCCGGAGATTTCATTAAAAAGGGGGTGTTTTTCTTTCTCTCTCTCTCTCTCTCTCTCTCTCTTCGACACATGAGAAATTAAAGAAAGGGGGGGTTATGAAATATCTTGAAAAATCGATCAAATCCCAGGATCAAATTCCTGAAATTCCTGCTAGTTTTGATAGCTCATTCAGCCAGGATTATTTCATTTTGAAAAGTAGAAACACTGGCCCCCATCTCTTCCAAGGTATTGTAATTTTTTTTTTCTTTTTGCCTCCAAAGGAGGATTTATTATCATTCAACATTTCAAATATGACATCATGTTTACATTTTCCCCAGCAACTTAAACATGTTACAGGAATTTCACAATATCTTCAAGTAATCCATATTTCTTTTGTCGAGTCTCATTTATATACATTCTCTTTTCAATTTCTCTTTTGAATACATATCTCAGATTGAAATATCTTCTGTCTACTCCAGATCTATTTCGTTCAATAATCATTTTATGTATACACCAAAAGGCTAACGTCAATATTAAATCAAACTTTGCATTATTTAATTTTAACAAGTCTGTAATACTAATGTCAATTTGTACAGAAAAGGTTTGAAAGAGGAGATCTTTGACATAATTTCGGAATTGCAAATTTTAATTTTTCGTAGTCAAACAAAAATGTACATTTACTTTTCTTTATACCTGAAAGCTGTGATCTAATTTCTGTATATGTGTTTTAAATTTTCCATCTTTTATAATATCTTTAAAATAAGTAATGCCTGACTGATACCATTCATCATAATAAAAATATTCATTATTGGCCGTAATATATTGATTGTACCATAAAATCTGTTGGAATATTCTTTTTCCTTCAGAATCATTTTCTCTGAAAATGAAAGATCTTAATGAATTCCATGCCAACAGGATTTCTTGATAAAACTTTGGTATTTGTTTACTATCCATTAGTTTTAGTATATTTTCATTGTAATTACAATTCAATAACAAACTAATACCACCTAACTTATCAAACCAATAGTGACTCATATTTTTCCACATTCCTGTATTTTGATTTAAGAGATTACTTAACCATTTCAATCTGAAGCTATATAACTGTTTCTGTATGTCAACCATTTTTATTCCTCCATTGCAATAATCTTCTACTAACGATGACCTTTTTACTCGTTCAACCTTTGAGTTCCAAATAAACTGATACATTATTCGGTTTAATCTCTTTAAGAAAATGTAAGGAATAGAATCAATCATAATTAGATGTACAATCTGACTTAAAGCTAAAGACTTCAGTATGACCAAGGTATTGTAATGACAGCTTACTTGGGAGGGGGTTGGTGTCTGTCCTGAGATAAGGGGTTGGAATGAGAGCTCACCTGAGATAGGGGGTATATTGAGCGGTGTTCTGAATTTAGGGGGGTCTCCAAAGCAGGAAAAGCCCGCGCAAAGCCCGCGATAGGGGAGGGGGGGGGGGGGTTCAGAAATTTTGGCAGCCCTAAGATACGGGGGTGCTTTTAAAGGGAGGGAACAAGCATATGTGTACCCTAAATAATACTGAGTGGGGGGGGGGGGCCGGGAAGAGTAGAAAACAAGCCACAAAAGCCTGGTCATGAAGAACGATTCACGATATGCACGCACTGTACCCACCCCACTACCAATTATCTAGGCCGCTGGTGCTGGGGAAGACTTGGCACCTGTATCCTGGCACCTGTATCCTTGTACCTTGATCATAGTCTCTTGAAAAAATCCCTGCTGGAATTCACTTTCCAGCAGGGATTTTTTCAAGAGAATATTTCAACAAATTAACCAACAAATTAGACATTATCTCTCACCTGAATCATGAAAAATAGCGATGATATTCCATTTGGACTCATTTGCAAAATTTAGAATCAGTTCTCAGAGGACAAATGCCGGTTATTAGGGGCTGTGATTTCCTTATCTCGCGATAGCACAATCGTGCACTGCCATCATGCATAACATGGATTCACTGCACAGTACGTTATCTTGTCAATGTACTCTGTTTGTTCTCACACCCATGCTTCATATACACTGTACATGTTAGCACAAAAGTGCACATAGACAAGATAAGATAGTTGTAGGGTATCTACGTAGTGTAAGTTCGAACAACCATACTCGGAATTTTCAAAAAACGGATTTTCGCACAGAAAAACGTACGGACGTATTTTACTCCAAAAAACGTATTAATACGTTAAAAACGTACTACTTGGCAGTTCTATATATGTGACCAATTTTGAAGCCTATTTAATGAACAATAAAAATTTCAGTTGGTATGAGGATTTTTTTTTTTTTGCTATTTTTTTTTTACAACGGCCAATAGGGGGGGGCGCCTGTTGCGCCCCCTGGATACGCCACTGTGTATTTTGATGTTTTTATTCATAACATTTTCATCACTTCATTTCGTTGAGTTTTCATTAAATTGCTTCGATGTGCATTTTTAAAAATAAAAGTAAATAATCATCAGCATAACCACCCCAGTGATATTATATCATAATTTTATTTCCCGAATTGTGTTATATTCATACAATGCTTTGCTATTAATAGCATCTATAAATCATTTATTCATGGAGACCTGCCCGATGACATCCTTCTAGGAAAGGAAATATGTATCTTATTTAATTGAATTTGGGTCGATATATATCGATATTTCTTCTAGATCTTTCTTAATTAATAGATGATTGATATGCTCTAAGCGCTTGTTGTTACTTCTTTGCTTTTTGATAAGTGAATATGTCTGTTCTCATATTAATGAATGATTACTTTGTTACCCTTTATATCCTCGTGACTAATAGTCTCCCCTTATGAATATATGTTGATATTATTTTTTGACTTTTATTACTTATCAGTTTTAACATATTTAAAAAGAAGGTAGAGCTCTAGCAAAGGTGAAAATGATCTATAAGCTTTCTGGTTCTTTTTATGTCAGTTTGGCGAAATATCATGAAATAAATTGTCCCCTGAAAACGATTGCGCTTCAAACGCCCTCACATTCGAAATATGACGAGATCTAGCTGAAAAAATTGGACTACTAATCTTTCATACATGTGTGTAGTCCTATTTACCAAGCAGTGTTTGTGAATTTCAGCAAAACTGTGTCATTTTTCTTCTTATTTTGGTGATTTCAAGACGTCACAATATACACCAATTATATGTACTACATAATCAATCATCAATTGCTTTCAGGAAGTTTCTTTCACAATCATGACCAGTTACTCAAATTTATCTTAACAATCTTCAAAACACAGTAACACGTATCTCCCCTTTCTTTCATTCTGTATCTATTTGCAGCTGCTGTAGATCTCTGCAGTGGGAACATCTGTCAGAACGGAGCAGGTTGTTCTCCGTTACCTGAAGCAATTCCTCCATACACGTGCCAATGTCTGACCGGATTTACAGGACGCTTTTGCGATACAGGTATCGAGAAAGCAAGATAATTGCGTTCAATGAATGTGTACAATAACATCCCCTATTTGTACTAACATAAAACACATATATTGTGATGTTTTGTTAACCAACTAGCCAATACTTATTGTTATACAATGCACTTTCAAAACAACTGTGAAATATTAACACAAAGTAAAAAAAAAATTATAACATCTGCCTTGTATCCTATTAAAGATGAGTGTTTTATACGCAGCAATGCCTTTTCCCAATTTTGTATACGTCGAGTAGTGTTTGTATTGTGGTGCATTTCACGTCATTATATATTTCCGTCATTTCTTATATCTAAATATGTAACTATATTCTCATTTATTGCACTATCTACATGTATGTCTAATTTCCTTTGCTTAATAATGGACCTTTACCCAAACCCACCAGTCTATAGACCAAAGTCAGCTGGTGGAATTTAACCTTAGACCAATTAATCTATCATTTAACATGTCTTCTTATGAACAAGAAATGAAAGGAAAATAGGAATGCAGATACCTTAATGATTATAAAATAACTATTATCTATAAATATGTTGCTCAAAACACAAAAGAACAACAATATGCAATATGTCTGAAAGTTGATTTAAAAAAAAAAGCTACATTTCAATAGAAAAATTTAATGCAGAAAATCTAAAAGTTATGAGTGTATATTGTGCAACAATAGGCTGCTCTGGACTCTAGATTGAGCAACAAAATATGAATAAGCTTGCAAACATATTCAGATAATATACATTTTCTTTTAACTTTTTTAATAAATCAGTAATCTTGAATTCATTAGATGCTGTAGTAAATCATCATTGTAGAATTCAGGACCACATGTTAACGCTCATTTACAGTTTTGGTAGAAGCACAAAACCAGGCCCGTAACTAGGATTTTTGCGGGGGGGGGGGGGTTCAACATTGGAAAAAGTGGACCTTTCTGAGGGAGCGAAGCGACCGAGTAGGGGTGTCGGGTCAGGGGGTGTGCCCCTACAAGGATATGGGCATGAGCGTAGTCAAAATTTGACAGGGGGTGGGTCAAATGTGAAGCCCAAATATATACTACCACTGTGTTGGATTCCAAATACTGCGAGCGAGCAAAGCGAGCGAGAGAAAAATAAAATGTACTTTTAAATGGCAAAATTTTATTTCATAAGTCACCAATAGGTGAAATGTAAAGCTATCTCCGGTCATCTAGCTGCCACATGTAGGAATCATTCATATTAATAAAGTTTTAGGAAGTGCAGCGAACGGGGGGGGGGGGCACTTTGCTGTTCTTTTATAGAAAATCAACCTGAATATCTGGGCGCCATGGTGATAGGGCAGTGACGTGCCGAAAATTGCCATAACATTGAATATTTATGGACCTCGCTGCATGAAACATCTCGTTTATAAGGTTTGCGAGCGAGCGAAGCGAGCGAAGAAAAATGCACTTTAATTTGTTGCTCATTTCAATATAGAAAGTAAGGTAACCCTAATTTCTGGGCGCGGTGGCGATAAGGCAGTGACGTGCCCGAAAATTGTCATAACATTGAATATTCATGGACATATTACAATAACATATACTATGGAAATATTCTCGCATCTCGTTTCAGAGTTTGGTGAATGAGCGAAGCGAGCGACGAAAACGCGCTTTACTATCTCCCAAATGTTTCCAAAACACCCCAAGTGTTATATTGGGGCATCTTGTTATTTCTGATTATAGTTTCCAAGAAGTCGATGTTTATAAAATACTCTCATGGCACTCCGGTTGAACAGGCTGTATTAGAGGGCCATAATTTAAGGGCCTGAATAACTAGACCGGGTCCGCCAGGAGTACTCCATGCAATTTGAGAGCGGGAAAATTTTTCATTTTAAAGTGAACAGAGACATTAAATACCCCTCTCTCTTTTCCATATCTCATTCATTTTCGTCAGATTTTATTCGAATTCGTCCGACCTGGCAATCCGCTGCAAAATTTTATCATCAAATCCATCTTTGAGAAGTCGATTTCAAGAAATTGTCATTCAAATTCGTCACATAGACAAGACCTTACAACGAGCGGGTGACGATTTGAATAACTCTTTATACTCTTTCAGTTTTTGACAAAATCGATAGCAAAAAATAAATTCCGAAAATGAATGGCGAAAGACGTATATTATCTAGGCCTTATTATTAAGATGCAGGACAATAGCAAGTGTTCAAAGTGAAGGAAACCCGACTGGAAACGTTATTATCTCACATTATTTTCCACTTTCCTTCCTCTCTCCCCTTTCACGTGACCTCCTTGTGCGCCTCTCCCCTATCGAAGCCAGTTGGTATGGAAATGTTTTTAATGATTTAACCTAAAAAATCACTATTCTGATGTCACTTTGGATAATTTTTTTCGCCTAATGATTCTTTTTGTTGTTGTTGTTGTTGAAGCCGATTTCTGCTCGCCAGTTTGGGGGCTATACTGCAAACGAATTTGAATAATTCTTTGAATGACGCTTTGAAAGAAAATCGATTGCAACATGGCATAATGTACAAAATTCGAAAATGAATGGTGAAAGACGACATTGATTAATTATAGATTTGCCAGATTAGGCAAAATCAAAATAAAATGTATTAAATAGATGGAAAGACCGACATTTTATCACTTTTTTTCCCCCTTTCCATCATCTCTCTCCTTGCTTCTTCTTTTTTTTTTTTTTAGCGGACCTCTGCTCGCCAACGGGGGGGGGGGGGGTTCGTTCGAACCCCCTGAACCCCCCCCCCCCCCCCTAGTTACGGGCCTGAAAACATTGGTCAAATTGCGCTGATTCCACCTGACAATTCGCAGTTACCCAAGTTCAGTTTCAAGCATAGTATATGGAGGTGTAAAGTAGTTTAGTTCCGCTTGTCTTGATCAAAATCACCTTCTATTTTTGTTTTCTTTTTTTGCAACCCATATCACAATAAGCTTCAGCTAAAAGTGTGATTTTTAGTTGTCTTCTGCATACAAAATTATGATCAGACCCCTTTAAGGAGATATTGGGTAGTATCCACAAGAACAATAATCCCCAATAATCACATGTTATCCCTGAATATCTGTGATTTCTATCATTTCTTAATATGTCTTTGAATGTTTTTCAAATAATATATTGACTCTTTGAATCAATTTCTATTCATCTACCCCTTTCCCCACTGATATACATATTCTAGCCTCGTAACAACATTTATCTAACAAATTATAACACTTGTACTGATTGCCAGATGTGTGTATAACCATTAATGATGGGACGCTTTGTAACAACGGTACCTGTGAAACGATACAGGGTGGTGATGGTGAAGTTCGGTGTAACTGTTTCGATGGATTCACTGGGACTTTATGCGACGAACAGAGTAAATAAACGTAATCTATATCTTTTCGCTTTTAAGTCGATTGGTCAATGTCTGTGATCTTCCTATCTTCTTTTCAGACAAGCAAATCTCAGTGTAATGTGAGATGACATGCTTTTTATTATGTAATCCAGTGTTTAGGAAGCTATGAAATGTTAGATTGTAGAAGAGATGTGTTAATAGGACGCTTTAAAGACAACAATGCTTTGTCCCAAGCTTGCGCAGTTACCATCCAAAAGTTGCACAATGTAATGCATTATTTGCGTAATATTCGCATTGTATTTATTTCCACGACAGTTTCCAAAGCTGTATGTGTACATGTATATGATTATCATAAACAGTATAACTGTTACACAGGATATCTCAGACTTGATTGAGCTTTCGTCTATAGGGCTTCTCCAGAATTTAACATGTTAGACAAATAAAAAGATTTTTTCCAAAAGGAAATACTACTCATATTACGAATCTGCATATTTTGATATAAATCTGTACCTAACCTGAAATGGATTCAACACTTAACATCCATGCCATTCATAGGCCTACAATATTCTACACCTATCACCTGTAATCACTCCTGTATAGCACATTCATGCATCATTTTTTTGCCATTGAATCAGTTTCTAAGGTACAAATTAATTCAGAATTTCGTGTTATTGCCTTTAGATATGTTTGTTATTGAATACCGACACTAAAAGTCATTGTGTTCATAAGCTCGTCTTGGGCTTAGAAAAGGGTTTGTTGACAAATTGTAGAATGGTTTGCTTTGAACAATCCTTATAATTCCGAAATCTACCTATCCGAAAGCAACTGTTGTGTTCCTATTCAGGTTGTTTGAATTTCTGCAGCAGAAAAACGTTTTCAGATATATACAGTGTCAGAAATCCAACGTTCAATTTTGATACTGGGTTCGTGGTTTTTAGTATGGTTCAGTCAAGTTTCTTCCTTGAAAATTCATTACACCCTTGGCTTTGGGTCTTTTAGTCATCCTTTATATATTCTTGGTCTGCTTAATACCATACCTATCTGCCCATATCAAAGCATCGATTGAATACAGATTTCTTCCTTCTCCTTTTTCAGTTTCAACTCAAACTCCATGTGATCCCAACCCCTGCCTGAACGGAGGTGGTTGTTCGACAAGAGGTGATACTGCGTACACGTGCAACTGTCCTTCAACCCATATTGGAACCAACTGTGAGATTCTTGGTAAGCATGTATAGGGTATGGTCGATTGTGTGGTGTAATGAAGGAACATTTCAGAACTACTTTTTAAGTATGCCTATGTACGCTATGTCATTATTGATCAAAAGAGAATCTGAAATATATAATACATGCTGCGTTTCAGAGTGTGAAGACTTAATTCGATGCATCTGAATGACACTGGTATAGCCTTTGAATCTAATTAATCGTATTTTTACAAAGCAGATGTATTTAAAGGAGAAAGAATTAAGAAATTAATATTTTGGGTGGACTTGTACTATGATTGGGGTTTTAATACAAAACTATGCGAATGTAATATGCCGAATTTGTTTGATATGATAACTTTTAATCAGCTTTACGGATTTGTAGTGATATAGATGAGCATACCATCTTTACTATACCACCTTTGTTTAATCCCTGTAAACCATGCACCTGTCCATCGGGTTATACTGGAACAAAATGTCAGACTGTTGGTAAGCATGATTTGGGACTACGGGGAAAATCTATGAATAAATTTACATTCATCCAATATCACACATAATTTTTTTCATAAACATTTATGTTTATAAATATTATCATTTTAAACCAAATATTAACGCAAATCTGGCTTTTCTTCGTATTTCAGTTCAAACTGGGTGTAATACTAACCCGTGCTTGAACGGTGGTGCCTGCACGCCATCAGGTGCCACTGGATACTCCTGCACGTGTCCATCGGGTTATACTGGAACCAACTGTGAGAATGTTGGTAAGCATGATTTGGACTACGGGGAAATCTATCAATACATTTACATTCGTACATATAATCATTCATATTATAAATGATATAATTTTAAATATACTATCACACAAATCTGTTTTCTTTTCATTGTATTTCAGATCCAAGTGGATGTAATACTAACCCTTGCCAGAATAGTGGTGCATGCACGCCATTAGGTGCCACTGGATACTCCTGCACGTGTCCATCGGGTTATACTGGAACCAACTGTGAGAATGTTGGTAAGCATGATTTGGACTACGGGGAAATCTATCAATACATTTACATTCGTACATATAATCATTCATATCATAAATGATATAATTTTAAATATACTATCACACAAATCTGTTTTTTTTTTTCATTGTATTTCAGATCCAAGTGGATGTAATACTAACCCTTGCCAGAATAGTGGTACCTGCACGCCATTAGGTGCCACTGGATACTCCTGCACGTGTCCATCGGGTTATACTGGAACCAACTGTGAGAATGTTGGTAAGCATGATTTGGACTACGGGGAAATCTATCAATACATTTACATTCGTACATATAATCATTCATATTATAAATGATATAATTTTAAATATACTATCACACAAATCTGTTTTCTTTTCATTGTATTTCAGATCCAAGTGGATGTAATACTAACCCTTGCCAGAATAGTGGTGCATGCACGCCATTAGGTGCCACTGGATACTCCTGCACGTGTCCATCGGGTTATACTGGAACCAACTGTCAGACTGCTGGTAAGCATGATTTGGGACTGCGGGGAAATTTATCAAGATACAAGGCGTATTTACTCTTTTCTTGTTTGGACCTCAAACGGATATAAATTTTTTTTTTTTACATTTAAAATGTGTAAATGAAAGATTAGGAATTCTCTAAAAGTACAAAACTTGTATCTGGGTTGCCAAAACAACATACTTTATTGGCTATTATAAGAAATAATATAATAATAGGGAATTGAACTGCCTCAATGAAGATTAAAAATAATGTATTTTGATAGCGTACAAGTATCCGGAATTACGAAATACAATTCCTTGAAAGGTAATTTATTATGATCATGTTTGGATACTGTTTCTCATTCTGTAATGTGAATTTTTTGTGGATGGCAGGGAAAGAGTGAGTGAGTGTGTGGATGTGTGTGTGTTGGTGATATTTAAGTAGGTATCACATGGAAGATATGAGTTGATGTGGAACTGAGTCCCCGTGCTGTGGCTGCTGACATACGTGCGCAGTTGTATGGGCGTGGGTGTAGTTTATTGTGTGCGTATGTGTTGTGTGTATCACGTGAGTTAACAAATTTCCGTTTGGAAAATACTGTGATGGATCCGCTTTGCAAGGTTGCTGTAAATT
Organism: Heliocidaris erythrogramma; assembly: GCA_025617745.1. Taxonomy (NCBI): domain Eukaryota; kingdom Metazoa; phylum Echinodermata; class Echinoidea; order Camarodonta; family Echinometridae; genus Heliocidaris; species Heliocidaris erythrogramma. The sequence goes on from CM046861.1 coordinate 12,056,336, forward strand.
GCTTTAGATAAGTGTATTAAGGCATTGTGCTTTCGTTTGTATCGTTCGCGTAGATTACATTCTTTTCCGTTTCTGCAATATTATATCATGTGTATTTGGAACAGACGGAGAGCGTGCGCCAGCTAGGGTGGGTTCCAATAGAGGAAAAGTGGAAATTTCAAAAAATAAAACTTGTATACAAATGCCTTGAATGGAAATACTCCCAGTTACTTTACAGATCATCCACTCATACCGTACCAGAAGTGCTAGCAGCTTAGTAATCATTATACACAAATCTAGAACTGAAAAAGGAAAGAAAAGAATATCAGTTGCTGGCTTAATATTGTGGAACAGTATACCCTGCTCCACTAGAACATCAGCAACTATACAATCTTTCATTTCGTCATACTTAGATTTCAGGTATAAAGTCGTCAACACCAACAAAATAGTGTCACTGTATATCTTTTTACTTGTATCTTTGTGTTTTATTTTTCTACCCCATGGCCCCCTGGATGAACAGTGCATGCCGCTGATGGGGCTACCCTGTATAAATACGATTTAATAATAATAATGATAATGATAATAATAATGATAATAATATTAATGATGATAATAAATAATTATACTTATGCTTCCTGACAACACTCCTTGAGTAGTTTGTCTACCTGAAGATAAATAGTAACACTGAGACTCTTGTTTCTGCATTATTTAACTGTATCAATTTTTTTCTACAGCTCTTCTTTTTTCCTTCGCAACATAATGACATTTGCATTAGGTTTGATGGATACATCCTAGAGGATGTACATGACGTAATTTTTACGATTTTTCGTTGAAAATAATTCATATTTAAATTGTATTGTCATTTATCAGGTTTTATTGCATTTCATTTCATATCCTTTCGTATTATTTCATTATCCATATACATGTATTTCAGAATTTTAGGTACTTGATGATCAATTTGTTGACACCATAACCTAATTTATTTCTTGTTTTCCTCATATTTCATTTCTTTTCCAGAATAAATAAATGTTCCACTTGATACTTCTTTCACCTGAACACATTTCCCTTTATTTTTAGATAAAGTCTTCCTTGCAAATGCAGTTACTTCAGTATTATGATTTTTTCCTATTCTTATGTAAACAATTTTATGGGGTAAAATAACCGTTTAAACATTATCACAAAAGACCCATGTAGTAGCACACCCTGCCAAAATGGAGGGATTTGTTCGCCAGTCTTCCCCGGACCTTCATCATTTACCTGTAATTGTACTTCCGGATTCATTGGAGATGTCTGCTCTATGGCGGGTAAGCGATTAAGAAAATAAGAGAGAGAGAGAGAGAGAAAGAGGCGAATATTCAAATAGTGGTATAGCCGTGAGATAACGTTTCGTGACATCTGTCAGGAACTTTGTAGTTGACCAGAACTTTCATTACAGGGGGATGTCCATCAGACTAGGAGCAGATCCAGCTTTCTTAAAAAGGGGGGGGGGGGGGAGGGCACAATTCGTAAAAAAAACACTCCGGAAAAGAGGTATCAGATTTTTCAGGTGCCTTCTAGGCCATTATCGCAACTCAGAAGTGTCTTTAAAATCCTCTGAAACTCCTCCTTGCTCCGGTTAGGAAATGACAGTCAACTATATCATGACATGATGACATATACGTGTAGGCATATTTCCTTTCACTTCAACACTTGATTGAATTGTATTGATTGAATGTAAATTTTAAAAGATTCCAAGGTATGATACGCCACCGTATAATGTTTAAACATACAATTTTCTCAACACCTATTCATGTCATTTTCCTTTGAAGAGAAATCCAACTTTTATAGCAAGTCGCTCTGAAGGAAAGCAGATAAGTCAGAGAAGCAAATTGTTGAAAAGTTTTTAAGAAATTGGACAAATAATGAAAAAGTTTTGATTTTTTTGAAATTTTTGTGTTATTTTACATTTCTTCCATAGCCAAAAACATGCAATAACGAATTCCAAAACGTTGTTAAAAGGAGAATATGATTATGAATATACTTTATATACTATCTCAGATCCATGTTACACTTCACCATGTCATGGAGGCACATGTTTAATAGCTCATTCTAGTAACTCAGCTATTATATATGTGTCTGTTCAGATGGAAGTACTACTTTTTTCTCGATTATCCTAATCATTATAATAGAGACTTATATTCATATTTTCATCTTTAAATAATAACTTCCCAAATAATATGTTTGATTGATGAGAAACATTATTACCATTCCTTCTTCTGGTGACTGATATAATTACAAAGACATCTTCACGTAAAGGTTAGGTTTCAAATTTGGTGTATCACTACAATAATTGCAAAGGAGATATATACATAATGTCATGATGTTGGATTATGATATTTTCCTCATTTCATGACATAATTATGACCATGCGATTTATTCTTTATAAAGGGTACATCTTCTTTCTTTTTTGGGTGCAATCGATCTCTTTAAAACTTTCTTCGTTGTGAAATTATATTAAATATATGTTAATTCATCCTCACATCTCATCATGTCTTAGATCCCTGTTCTAGCTCACCATGTAATGGAGGTCAATGTTTACTATCTGGTGCTGATAACCCAGATTATATCTGTGTCTGTCCGGATGGAAGCACCAGCTCAGTGACCTGTCCAACTCCGGGTGAGTATTTTCTACTTCTGTTCCTGTACTGACATAGGTTTTTTGAGTTTTGATCACAAAAATTCAACAGAGAAAAAACATTTTATTGGAAACTCATTTCAAGCATATCTTTCAATGAAAGATTATTTTTAAGAAAAAATAGAATTTCAGGTGCATCCATATTTACATATAAAATAGGGTATTAGAGAGCGTCATATTGCCTGATTAGGTATCACGTGACTTAATAGACTTTCTTTTTTTGCACAGTTGTTCGCAAACAAAAGTGATTCATATAGGTACTTCGTTTCCAAGCAACCTGCGCCTACCCATTGTTTTCATTGTTTTAGCTGCGCTCATTTTTCGCGAAGGCAAGCTGTATGTAATCGCAAATACACTTTATTTCATTGAATGCTTATCTTCGTTTTATATAACTAATATATTCACCTCAAAATCAATGATTTCCCTCGCACAATTGCGAGTATATATTTCAACCTCCGATTGTGGCCTCGGTGAAATACAACATCACTTGGGAAATTCTTGAATTCATCGGTTCATATAGTTGTTATATTGAAAACTTCAAAAACGTGGTGTTTCGCTCCCATTCTTGTCATACATCTTAGAATGGGGCCAAATCTATAAAGACGATGTGGATATTTAAATAAATATATTTATACTGAACTACAAAAGAAAAGAAACATCGCACTTTTCAAATTGATATCTTTTACACATGATATTGGAATTTAATACGTAAAATCACATTTTATGCTTTGTTAACATCACAGATATGGCATTGACCGTCCATAACACATCATAACAAAATGTGATTTCGAAATTAAATATCATAATTGATAGGATTGAAGTAAATTGAATATATTATAAAGAAATGTGAGAAAATTACAATGCCCCGACCGGGATTCGAGCCCGGGACCCTGGATTACATGACCAGTGCTCTACCAACTGAGCTATCCGAAACAAAGTAACAATCTCACATATAACCCCTCTCTTTTCATCGAGCGTATAGGGGGTACATCCATACCAATTCCATGCGTACGCTATATAATGGCCTACCAATGAGACAGGTCTTCCCTCTGAAGTCGGGCAAATCCACGCCATCGAATTTCTATAGAGGACAATTTAAATTCGAAATTAAATATGATAATTGATAGGATTGAAGTAAATTGAATATATTATAAAGAAATATAATATATATTCTTATCTTCGTTTTATATAACTAATATATTCACCTCAAAATCAATGATTTCCCTCGTACAATTGCGAGTATATATTTCAACCTCCGCTTGTGGCCTCGGTGAAATACATCACTTGGGAAATTCTTGAATTCGTAGGTTCATATAGTTGTTATATTGAAATCCCGAGCAATCAATATTTAATTTTTGTTTAATATTGAATTTCAAACTACAAAAACGTGGTGTTTCGCTCCCATTCTTGTCATACATCTTCGAATGGGACCAAATCTATAAAGACCATGTGGATATTTAAATAAATAAATAAATAAATATATATATATATATATATATATTAAAAATTGTACACCTCATCATATCTTAGATCCTTGTTCCAGTTCACCATGTAATGGAGGCAGATGTTTAATATCTGATGGTGATAACTCAGCTTATATATGTGTCTGTCCGGATGGAAGCACCAGCACAGTGACCTGTCCAACCGCGGGTGAGTTTTCCCTACTCCTTCCACTTTGTTCTTGATTGAGTACGACATGACTACTACAAATCACTGGAACAACCGGACCAACTTGTCCGGGTGGTATTTCCGTGGGGACAATTTATTTGGGCGGGTTTGTGAAACTTGTGACTAAATTTGTCAGGTGGCCCATAATTTGCAAAATGTTGAAAATCTAATGTATTATTTTTAAAGGTTTATAAGGAAATTAACTACTTATCCATACATCTTTGGCGTTTTCTTCTGTGTATTTTTTTTTCCGCGAAAATTTTGCGAGTACTGCATATTTATACTCAACAAATATATTTTCTCTTCATAGTTGTGTCGTGCTTTGATTATCTTCATTGAAGAATTATTTTCACTGTAGTATCATCGTTAAATATGCAAACCCGCACAAAACGTTTTACCATTTGTAGGAAAGAAAACAATGTTTTAAATAATTCCAGACAAAGATATTCAAGACAAAAGAACGTAATGTGAAGCTTAGAAATTCATTTCCAAATACGAATGATTTATACCTTTAATGCCCAGATGAAAATCATGCACGTTCTCGTCCAGTATTATCTTGTTATATCTGTGATACATACTAAAATAACTGATTCCCTTATCTTCATATTGGCGGACCCATGAAGAAAAACCTTCTGCTTTTAATGATTAGAAATATGTGTAGGCCTACATGTTAATGATCAGAAGCCTCTTCTGTGTCTAACCTATATGTATGATGTAATCTGTAGCTAACATAATATCCTTTCTTTCTTCATTTTTGTATTATGTACATGTTTCATGTTGAACTAAACGTCTCCTAACCATTTTGTATAATTTATTTTAGGAACGCGGAATATGGTTGCAGATATTTTAAATTAAACTTCCCTGTTTTTCTTTCATTCCCACAAATTTCAAATATGTTGGTTCTTAATGTTGATTATATACCACCTTGTTTTGCAAAGTATATCTACCTTTGTTTTAATGAGCTGTGCCGCTGCCTGTTCTTACGTGTGATATACTCGGTAGCTAACATATCATTTCTTTTCTTCAGTTTTGTTTGATGTGCATGTTTCTTGTTTAACTAAACGTCTCATAACCTTTTAAAAAAATTATTGTAGGAACGCGGAACATGGTTGCAGAGATTTCAAACTACTCTTTCCAGTTTCTTTTTCATTCCCACAAGTTTCAAATATGTTGATTCTTTAGTTTGATTATTTACCACCTTGTTTTGCAAAGTATATCTACCTTTGTACTCGGTAGCTAGCATATCCTTTCTCTCTTCAGTTTTGTTTGATGTGGATGTTTCTTGCTTAACTAAACGTCTCCTAACCATTTGTTAAAAATTTATTGTAGGAACGCGGAACATGGTTGCAGAGATTTCAAACTACCCTCGCCTGTTTCTGTTTGTACCCCCCACAAACGCCAGTTTATATTTTATTCTTTATTTTCATATTTGTTGGTTTAGTAGATGCTGTCCAAAATTATGTGCAAATATGTTTGTATAGACTTGTACTTCTAGTACATTATTTTTAATGCCTATTAGTCTGATCATTGTGTATTTTCTCTTTTGATTTTGTTTTCTAATCTCGTTATTTCTCTATGTTAAGTAGACTATATTGCTTTCCCACTGTGAGCACCTTACCCTCTTGATACGTTCCTCTCATAAGATTTCTTTAGTATCACAATATTGTCTTTTCTTTGTCTTGCTCCTTGTGCTTGTTGAGTTGATATTGTGCGCTTCATGGGAGTGGTTTCATTTTTGTTTTTATCAAACCCTTGCTAAAAAGTGCATCCCTGTGATGGCTGTGTCTGTCAAATGAGGGACATTGTCTAGTGCTCCCATGGAAAATCCCAACTTACTTCTACTGGTGCGTTGATCATTTTTCCGGGGTCAACTGTGAAATGAAAGGTTTGAAGACTACAAAATTTGGATTTGCAATGCAAGGACTTCCAATTGACTACACCCAATGCACACTTCTTTACGGTCCACTGCAATCAATTAAAGATCACATTACAAGAAAATCACAAATATGGCAATTAATGTATCACTAGAAACTGGGAAGCTTACAGATGGCAATCGTATAAGTTTTATGTCAACTGCGTATCTGATGATTATAAAAACAACATAAATAAAAGCTCTTCTAAGCATCTGGAATATCCGAGGATTCGCCAGAAATATAGCGATGTTTTGATGTCGTCACACTAGGGATCAATCCTGCTTAAGCAGACGACGTCCTATAATGAATGAACGTAATTGCAATGCAATTATTTATCAAATTATAAAGAGTTTGGTATATTTAACATGACCTTATTTCACACCATTCTAAAAGGGAAAGTGAAACTGATTGTGATAACTAAAACCGTTTGATTGTAAATACACAGGAGAAGGGTAAATGATCAATGAAATAAACCCCATTTTCAAACTGAAAAGCCCTCCGAATAATAGCATGGATGGTATTCGTTCCCTGTTGAAACGCCGAACATGCCCCGGTGCAAGCAGCTGAAAATACAATGGCGTCTTATTTTGTTTATAAGTGACTGATTCCTTTATTTTTTTAACGCTGCATTTTTCATCAAAATAATACCATACACGAAGTTAAGAGTGAGGCAACAGACTAACATTAAGACTGACGCTAGTCAAGTAAGAGAAATAAGTGAAGAGGAGATGACAAAACAGGCACTGAAAAATGTGTAAGATGTTATGGGACATCGTCTGCTTAGACACGACTGGCCCCTGGTGTGTCGTCACACATCTCAGCAGCGTTCGAGGAGCTCTTCAGCTGCTATATCGGGGGCTGTATTTTACCGTTTTATAATTGATAATAATCATTACTTCAAATGTTTCCAAGCGTTGAATTTGGATAACCTTGTTTAATTTATGCCATATATGCAATAATAAAGATTAAGCCAATATTTACTTTGATGGAATTTTCTTGTAATGTGATCTTTAACCTATGTGTTGAACCATTAACACAGTAACTTTGATTAACACAGTTTGTAAGATTGTATTCTCTCGTCACAAATTGTAGCTATGCTATGTGTGCATGTTAATGTTAACATCCTTAACCATACTATCATATATAGTATATATAGTATAGTTATTCATGACCAATTATGGCACCTTGTAATTATGTTCAAAGACAGAATATGCTACATGTACTGTGTAGTAGCTAGTCAGAATTGCTAGCCGATGTGCTTTTAGAGTACGATAGAATTGTAAAGAAATCTTGCTTCGGCTGAATTTGATTTTGATGCTGTAAATATTGAGATACTGAGAATGACGATGTGATCTATTTTTCGTATGGTGTCGGAAAATATGTGTGTGTGTGTCTACCTGTTTGTTGTTAGTTTGTTTGAATGTCTTTGATTGCTTGAGTTTTGGAGGTCAGGCCAAAAAAAAAAACTGTACATAAATGCTTTTAAATGTAACTGGGATGAGAGTCTCCTTGAATTTAAGACCTGAAACCTAAATGCATTCTCAAAGACAGGCACGGGCCCCCGGACCCCCTAGATGGACGTTTGGCTTCGTCAAACGGAGGGTTCCTCAGTGTGCGCCCCCTTTCTGAAATGCGCCCCCCTTTTCTGACAATCCTGTATCCGCCCCTGAAAGAGAAAACGAATTCAAAGCAAAGACTTTTGGTTCACTTATTACCTCACATCTATTTAGTGACCCCATCAGGGGACAACATCCCTCCGGTCGTAACAAACTGTCCTCCGGACATCATCCGCAATGTACCGGCAGGAACGGTGGCCCTGTTGGTCTCCTGGACCGAACCTACAGCTACCGACAACGTCGGTATTCCATTGCTGATATCTAACGTACCATCGGGGACGAATTTTCCTGCTGATACTACAACCAGTGTGCAGTATACCGCAACAGATCTTTCAGGGAACACGGACACCTCTTGCTCGTTTACGGTAGTGGTCTCTACGGAAGGTAGGCCCGGTCCACCGATTCAATGCGATATTTGCAACTTTCGATCTTTCGCTTATACCGATTTAATCATAGTTGTCTCGTAAAGCCAGGCTTCTTCTGATTTCCGCTCTTCATCATTCTGCGTTGCTGTTCACTTTTTATCTTGATGTGTTCTTAACAATTAATTTAAAATTATTTACTGACAGCGGCAGTAGATACTAACAGGTCACGCAATAGCGATAACAAACAAACTTGGATACAAGTCTGAATGAACAACATTAACAATATAACAAGTGATTATTAAGGTTGCATCGTTCGGATCACAATTCCACTTAAACCCATTTCCCTCTTACTTTTTCCTCCAAATTTTATGTGCGACAATTCTAATCATATATGGTATACAGAAGCGCTATATTCCATGGAAGACATATTTTCCGTTTTCGGTGCATATTCATTATACAATCATGGAAATATTTTCGCAGAATACACAATCTTTGATTCAATATTACTTTTTTTTCGAAAAGTGTAATCGATTGCAATGTGACCGGGCCTACGCTAATTTGCTAATTCTTAGAATCGAGTCTACGGACCGAAGTCTTCTTTCAGTTTTCAGCCAACCTAATCCTAACCGCTTGAACTTAAACGGTACGTATGTTTCCAATATTTGTAGTTTTAGGTTTCGTTCTTGATTTATATTGCTTCTTACTAATCAATAACTGTTAGAGTGAAGATGAGTAGAATTTATAGCGCTTTAAAATATTATATAACTACCGTAGTAAACTATTTATTGTCTCTTTATGGACATTCTAGAGTATTAACGTCTTTTGATATCTTGACTCTTTGTGCTTTCAAGAGCTGTTAGGTTTTGGGTAAGTGATCAATTGATCTTATAGGTAGCCGTTATTACAAATGATACTTAAACAAGCTTTAAGGATTTTGGGGTGGGTCAAATTAGAGGATTATATCAAAAACTGCAGGGAATAGGTAGAGAATAGGATGAAATGGGATTAGCTCATCAATATTTAGTAGCCGGTATTTACCTTTATCCTGTTGCATAGGATAAAGATGATATAAAAAGATGTTCCTAACTGAAGCTTTGAATGTGTCTCTTTTGGAACTTCGATTTAGTAAAGCTTTTCTTGCACATTTCCAACTGCTATTTTTTCCTCTCTAATGATTTATAATTGTTTTATTTATCCATACACTTAAACTCTGTGAGGAATAGGTTTTCAAACTTTATTGTGTCCAGAGTTCAGACGTTTACCTAAGACCTATTTATTTCACCCTGTTCACTTTATAGTGGATATCACTCCACCAACGGTTGAAGGATGTCCTGCAGACATCGTTGTCACTGTAAATCCTGGCACGACCTCGCGAGCGGTCACCTGGATCGAGCCTACTGCAACAGATGATGCATCTGGGGTTGCAAGCCTCACACCATCCGCCCCATCGGGAACAAGCTTCCTGACTGATACCACCACAACAGTGGTTTATCTCGCCGTTGATAACCAAGGCAATGAGGACAGGTCGTGTCAATTTACAGTGCAGATTACTACCAGTGAGAATGGAGGTATACCTTCCACATCCTTTGTCATCCTCATTATCCCTAAATGAATTTAATACCATCGTACACACATTTGAGGACAAAAGATCAGCCTAAGGCAATTTTAATATCCTTGTCTTTAACTTATACAATAACATATTAAGTAATATGAACATGATTTCTATGGCATACACGATATGGTATATTGACGTATTCAGATGTGCTTCCTTCAGTGGAAAATGCAACTTGCATATGCTCCGTAATTTGCCAAAGCATATAAATAAATACAGAAACACATCTTTTGCACTGTTGCCATGAAGCTTCAAAAAGTTTTGATGAATGTACCTTTTACTGGCTTGTAAGTTTTCGAATTGTAGAGGATGAATATGATTTACATAGGCATACATGTAAGACAATACGAGCAGCTGCAGGCACATCCACAGTAGATGTATTCAGTTCAAAATAATGATATTTAGCAATGAACTAGACTACTAAATAGTATTTTACAGAGCACCTGCGGGACCTGTCCATGTAGAATTACAAGTGATAATTATTATGATGATCTCAAGGTTATTTATAGTAGTAGTGATGATGATGATTATAATAATGATAATAACAAATAACCATAAAAGTTGTTTTTTATAGCACTTTTTCCTCAGGATACAAATCCGTTAATAGTATTATTATCCAACTTTACTGAGGTATCGCGATAATACTCTCAAGCAATCAAAAAATTTATAGCGGATATCCATTTACTTCACCAGGGTGGAGAATAGCAATTGTAGATTAACGTCTTGCCAGTGGATGTTAGTGCCATGGCAGGGATTCGAACCCCGTAACAGGTGGTCCATTGTCCTTTGACTTATCCAGTGGGCCGTAACCCGTGTTTGAATGACGTGATCTTTTATTCATCCACAGCCGACATCATACCACCCGTTGTCTCAAATTGCCCTGCTGACATCATCCTGACTGCATCTCCTGGACAAGAGAACATAGTAGTGACATGGGTAGCCCCCACTGCAAGTGATCCTTCTGGGATCCAGAGTCTTACACCCAACATTCCGCCTGAAACGTCGTTACCTGTCGGATTTACAACGACAATCACTTATACGGCAACAGACAACTTTGGAAACGCTGATACATCATGCAGATTTACCGTGACAATTTCTTCTCAAGGTAGAGACAGTTCACGTAAACGTTGGCACATGAAATTTGATTAATATACCCCTCCCCCCACTCTCTCTCTCCCACACTCTTTAAAGTTATCTGAGGTTTTACGAGACCGACGCAGTCATTATTTCTACCCCATCGAATAACAACAATACTTTCCATGTTCCTTACCACATTTGCAGGTACTTCGGTTGATACCACACCCCCGACGGTCACAAACTGCCCTGCTGATATCACTCAGTTTTCACCTCCTGGACAAGATAACATTCCAGTGACATGGGTTCCACCCACTGCAAGTGATCCTTCGGGGATCCAGAGTCTTACACCCAACATTCCGCCTGAAACGTCGTTACCTGTCGGATTTACAACGACAATCATTTATACGGCAACAGACAACTTTGGAAACGCTGATACATCATGCAGATTTACCGTGACAATTTCTTCTCAAGGTAGAAACAGTTCACGTAAACGTTGGCACATGAAATTTGATTAATATACCCCTCCCCCACTCTCTCTCTCTCCCACTCTCTTTAAAGTTATCTGAGGTTTTACGAGACCGACGCAGTCATTATTTCTACCCCATCGAATAACAACAATACTGATATCACTCAGTTTTCACCTCCTGGACAAGATAACATTCCAGTGACATGGGTTCCACCCACTGCAAGTGATCCTTCGGGGGTCCGGAGTCTTACAAACTTTTCGTTCAAGCTGTATTTATTTATCATGTATAATATATAGCGTTAAATGATCAGTTTTAATCATTATCTGATTTAGGTCATGCGTTATATTTCTTATCATACATGTGTTATCTTCAAAGTCGGATGTGGGTATGATAAGATATCAAATACAATCCGCCTTTCCCATATTTTTCAGGTCCTACTGTTGATACCACGCCTCCAACGGTCACCAACTGCCCACCTGACCTCACGGTGAATGCAAACCCTGGCGTACAGGTGTGGCCAGTTTTATGGTCCCCACCCACGGCTTTTGATGCCTCTGGTATCTCTAGTATAACATCGTCTCCTGCGTCGGGGTCACCGTTACCAGTGGGTTTGGCAACAACGGTCACATTTTTCGTCGAGGATAATGCCGGGAATGTCGATACATCTTGTCGTTTTGTGGTGACAGTAGCCTCGTCAGGTAATAACGATGGTAGCTTATAGTTTCTTGATCAGGTAGCAACTCCTTTAATAGAAGAAAACTCATAAATTCATTAATTTCCAAGCCATAGAGTATAGCCTTGCGGAATGTTGTGTATATTGTACAGAAAATTAGTGTGCGTTGCGCATAATATCTTCCATACTTTAATTCTGTTTTTGATAAATGATGTTTATTTCAGTGAATGAAATAGATCACCGTTTAATAGCTACATATGTATTTGTTTTGCTTGTTGAGTGTTTGCTAGACTAGTTTAATACTTTTTTATTGGAAGAAATGAAAATATTTTGATGTTTGTCACCATGAATGTAACTGAGGAACAGTGGTGTCAACCTGAGAGACATTTTCATTTGCGACTAATTAATTTGCTATGAGATTAGCATAACACATAGCACTAATCACAGTACCATTTGCACCTTTTCAGTGATACTGCAATCATCGTCTACTAAATTGAATGATGATTTAATCATGGGGCTATAAGAATCAGTCATATTGCGAAATAGTATTTTGAAACAACGATGGTCTAATTCACTTCTTTCATCTGTTCATTGAAATTCAATTGGTGTTTTGTTCCTTGTTTCGTCCACAATTACTTTTGCAATTTCTTTACCCTTAAATTTACCTCAAATTCTTTTCATATAATGCATTAAATGCAAAGGTCCACTATTTCTGTGGCAAATCGAATGAAAAGATTTTGAAGGACGAATTATAAATGTAAATGTTTTATGCAACAACGATTCATTACGTAATCGATTTACATGTATGATCAATCATGGTTCTTTCCCCATGTTAACGCTAACTTTTGTGTTTTCAGTAGCAGTATCCGCTTGTGCTTCGAATCCTTGTATCAATGGTGGAACATGCATACCAGTCGGGTCCAGTTACACATGTATATGTCCTACAGGGTTCACGGGAATAAGATGTCAAAATGGAGGTTTGAGTTGTGATCAGTAGATGTAGAAACAACACTCGATTTGCATTTTTGTTCAAAAAAATCTTTCCAAGATGTTTTCGTTTCTGTAGCCAAACAGTTCTATTACCTTAGTCACACCGCCACACCGACCCCATACCTATTCCAAACCGACTGATTCTTGATTCGTGACCATGCAATTTTTGTACGGCATGGGCCCTGTTTCATAAAACTGATTATCAATAACAAGTTACAATAATTGTTATAAGGTACTGAAATCCTTGAAGCTGATTGGCTTAGAGCGAATTTTTCATAGATATTAGGCTGTAGTTATTAATAAAAAATATGAAACGGGGCCCTGGTGTCAGTCTGGTATCGGTGTCGATGGTATGACTGGGGTATAATGAGTAATAAGCTCGTCGAGCCGGAATTTGATTACTGTAGTATGTGAAAACACTGTGTCCTCACTAAGAGCCACAACTGTGTGAACACGAGATCTCATAATGTTATGAATTAAGTGAAAAGACTCTCCACAGTGTGTAAGCATTGTTATGGTGAACACGCACTAGATCTGATACCCTCACATTTATGTTGAAACATTGTGTAAACTGTGAGACCTACGTGCATATGTTACATAGTGAGAGCATAATGACCATAGAAGATTTTAAACATTTCTGTAGTTTTGAGAGAGGAAGAACATTGTATTCCCAGTTTTCACTATGTGACAGGCATTGTTGTTTCCAGTAGAAAGGTTAGTGTTACATATAGGTGCTGATATCAGATGAATGATCAGATTACTGAATAAATATTCAATTTGTCCTTTTGCTATCGTTTTCCCCTTCTTTATTTACAAATATGTGTGTGCGTGTGTGTGTACGTGTGTGTGAGGGTGGGCGTGTTTAGCCGTATGTCCGAGGACATTTTCGGTCAGAGAACAAAAAAAAAATCATGACAACAATGGTCCTCGGAAGCCGGACAATAGTCCTCGAACGTCGAACAATGAATTTGTGCTTTATTCCGTCGACTGTCCGAGGACGAGGGACAATAGAGGAACAATACCTGTCCTCGGAAGTAAAGCCATGTAAACGTGTGTGTGTGTGTGTGTGTGTGTGTATGTATGTGCTGCTGTGTGATTAATGTATTGGTGAACTGATGTGATGTACGTGTATGTGTTTTAGGTAACGTCTATCTCACCTTTTTGGTAACATTTCAATTCGAGATATAATAGCATGCTAATCTTCAACAAGGAGCATTAGAATGGAGTAGAGAAGGAGCACAGATGCACATATGACATTGTATATCTTAGCTTTTCAAAAAGATAAAATTAATTATTTTAATATTGTGTTTAGATTTTTATAAGTTAAGCCTTTAGAATTTTTTTTAAATTCTATGTTATGTATGAAAAAGCATTGGACTTTTGAGAAATAAAATCGATCAATACAAAATTTTTTGAAGGTTTACCAAATTTGGGAAGATTCATCAAAGTGACTGTGATGTTCAGGCATAGGTCATATTTATTCTTTTTCGAGATGTTACTTATTGAAATTCCAATTTCTCCTTGGAAATATTTTCTTTTATCTCTGTGAGGTACAAATTAAAATAAATATTTTAGTGAAATAAAATCCTGCCAAACGGCGGCAATCATCAAAAACAAAACAGAACATAACAGAACATCTGAAATCTATAATTTTTGTCCAATGATATTTCACTTCATACAGATGACCCATGTAGCTCTAACCCGTGCCAAAATGGTGGACAGTGCAATGCCGCAGCGGACTTCTCCTTCTTTACTTGTCAGTGCGTTTCACCTTACACGGGAACAACATGCACACAAAGTAAGTATTCATTACACATTCTATCATGGACTTGATCTATGAAAAATATACTGCTTCTTCATGAAGAATGGTCCTAGAAGGCAACCTCAGTGATCATACCTGTCTTTGTCCTCTTAGAAGAAGAAATAGTATCAGGAGTAGTAGTCGTAGAAGAAGAAGTAACAGTAGGCAGTATAGTAGTAGTAGTAGTATTAGAAGTACAGTAAATAGTAGTAATAGGAGAAGGAAGGCCAACGTAGTAGTAGAAGTAATAGTAATATCAGTAGTAGAATAGTAATAGTAGTCGTAGTAGTAGAAGTAGTGGTAGTAGCGGTAGTAGAAGTAGCAACAGTAGTTGTAGTAGTAGTAGTAGTAGTAGTAGTAGAGGTAGTAATAGTAGTTATGCTAGTAGAAGTAGTAGTAATAGTTGTGGTAGAAATAGTAGTAGCAGTAGTAGTACATGTTGCAATAATATAAGTATAAATGGCTGTAGTACTAATTGTAGTAATAGTAATAATAGTAGTAGTAGTTGTTGTAGTAAAAGTAGTGGCTGTATTGATATTAAATGTAGTGTAGTAAATCAGGAGGAGGAGGAGTCGTGGTGGTGGTGGTGGTGTTAGTAGTAGTAGTAGTAGTAGTAGTAGCAGCGGCAGCGGTGGTAGAAGCAGCAGTAGTAACAATAGTAGTAGACTTTGCTGAATATTTGCTCAGAACAAGATATGTATGGCCGAAAGTCGTCTAAAATTTAAATTCTGTACCTCTTTCGTCAATCAATATACACATGTGTGCAGCAATGAAGGAAGGGGATTCCGCAGTCGTGAGAAAGGAAATACTAGTATGGTAAATTAATCAGGTTAATTGTACAAAATATGCAATGTTTTGTTTAAGATTTTTCCTAAAACATCAGCAGTGATCAAGGTGGAAAAAAGAGAAAAGGAAAATGATAGGCTGTATCTTTTTACATCGTCATTTCTTAAATAAAACATCTAAGTAGATAAGTGTAAAAGAACAAAATGCTTTTACCATTCAGACATCATTCTTTGAAAAAATATTTAAAAGCCACTCTACTGCGACCGAAAATTTTTGTATTTATTAAAAAAAGTTTTGTATTCTGTATTCTGTATTTACTTTTCTTTTATTTTATATTGTTTATTCATTGTACATTTTGTTCGTGTATGTATATAATATACGATATCTTTCATTCTTTATATATATTTTTTTATGTCATGTACCTTTTTTTTCTCTTGGTATATATGTATAAGATATAACTTCTTTTTGTGTACACTCTTTAAAAAAAGAGTAAATATTATTTCAATTTCCACTCCCCTGGAGTCACGTCAGTGATCACTTGTTTTGGAATGAATTTCAATTTTACTTTTTAAAACTTTTTTCTGAGTGCTCCCTATAAATTGTCAATCCATTTTACTATATTTCCACTCCCCGGAAGTTACATCAGTGATCAATTGATTTTTTTTAGACAGAATGATTTTCCTTATTTTTCTTGTTTTATGTTCTCTCGCTTGTATCCCACCTTATCATTTTATATTGTTGGTTCTAAGTAGTAATGTACTTACATTCTTTTTCTTTTCTATTTTTTTTTGTAGCCCCATGTGATTCAAATCCTTGTCTTAATGGGGGTACTTGCGGAATTAGCGCTAACGGATACATGTGCAATTGCCCATCAACCCACACTGGACTACGATGTCAAACAGAAATTGGTAACAGCAAAAAATATACGGCCTATACATGTAGAATAGGAAAAATAAAAATACCAAACTTGCTGTGACTATAAAGCACGCTGAGTGATACGCTTTCATTTTTGTTATTTTTAACGGTATTGATATAGCCATGTATAGCATTGCAATTTCTTAGTTGTTGCCTTTGCTTAAGCTAGTAATTGAAGTCTTGGTGCAAATGCACTGACAGTTTGCTTTGTAAAGCGTGCAGTGAAAAACAATGTACTGAGGTAGTAGCATGTTAATGTGCATTGGATGAATGGCGGTACAGGAAAGAAATGATTTTTTTTTTGTTTAGTTCGTTCATTGGTGTTTCCTTTAAAAGCATCATCTGCAAATTGCCACATACTACATTGTGATCTAAATTGAAATCATATCAGATTAATGAAGCAATAGAAAGAAACTTATTTGAAGCTAAAAGATATTTTTTCCAGAGAATTACAACAAAGAAACACTTTCAGGCTTTTGATCAGCTCGGGTTTAGCCTTAGATGCCAAAAGTTAAAAATTTAGCCATGGTCATGTTCATTGAGATACAAAAATTTTTGCTCACTCCAGAAACGGGCAGTTAACTATCTTGCCCGAATCCTCAAAGCAATTGCACAACAATTTAAACATCTTATTTATGTGATTGTAGGCACATTGTGAATGTTAACTTTATACAGTGAAATTTCCATTCATCGAGGTTTGATTCTGGTGTTAACTTTTTTTTTCCTTTTTTCGTTTTTTTTTTAAGGGAAGGTGGGAGTTTTCTTCTTTTTTTTTTCTCTCTCTCTCTCTTTTACATTCCTGCAAAGCTGGCCTTTCAATTATTAGTAGATATAACATCTTATACCCCCAGCCACACCGACTAACCCGACATCAGACCAAACTGTAAACAGAATGTTCAATTTTAAATTTGTCGGAAACAGATGTACATCGAATTGTCCCTGAATAGAATATTCAAAATATCAGACCCTGACGAAAAATGGGGTCCGACTCAGACCGACTAAAAACATGCACTTATGGGGTGTTGCAAGAAAGTTGCGATTGATTGCAAGTTGCAAGTGATCGGTACTGACCAATCAAAATCATTGTTGCAAGCGCATCTTCTTGAATGGGCAGGCCCTGAACCATTCAGAATGGTTGTTCTAATTTGCTTTACAATTTGCAATTGATTGCAACTTTCTTGCAACATCCCATAAGTCTGCAGACACATGCTTTATTTTAGCATTTAAACGCGATTCTATAGATCCTTGACCTGGCCAGAACTTTGCCAGCTCGTATAGTACAGGAATCATTAGGCGCTGAAACAGTGAAGTCTAATTCACTGAGCGGCGAATACTTGCGAATGTAGCAAATTCGGGGTTTCGTCAGGGTTCGTAAAAGCTTACAGAGAAGTTCACAAACATTTTTTTTAATTGTAGCAAACAGTTTTTCTTGTCCCAAAGAAATTGCTCTTGCAAACAGTTGCAAGCGTATGCAAAACAGTCATAAGCCGTGCAAACAGTTGTAAGACGCGTCGCTAAAGTTCTTTTTGATTCGCCAATGCTACAGTGACCACGTGACCATGTCGTTAATGACAGAGGCGAAGCATGATTTTCGCCAACATTCTTCAGAAAATTTTTGCGATTCCAAAAATTAAAACGTTCGTAAGCATTCGCCGCTCAGTGAGATACCGCCTGTACAGAACATACACACTGTTATACGACTGACAAAGCTTTGTATAGATCTGCCCACAAGACATTACTCAAATAGACTAGATTTCGTCTGTTTTGCGATGTGACTGGGGTAGAGGACTGTAGATTTCTGTCATGTCTTATTCCTTTCTTGCGCCATAGTTCAGCAACCATGCGATCTAGCACCGTGTCGAAATGGTGGTACTTGTATCAACGCTGGTTCCGCATTCACCTGTATGTGCCCAGATCCTTTCACGGGCCTAGTATGCACAGATAGTAAGTTCAATTACAAGTCTATATAAGTCGAACAAAAATGGTGCACCCATATGACAGCCTAAAACCGACTGTAACCAAGGCCCTACCCTACACGTTTGATGAAATAGATCCCGGTGCAAATGTTGGATCACTATTCCTCTACATTGTTGCACGTGAATCGCTTTCTGGTGGCAATAAACACCCCTCTTATCATAACCCTCCTCCTCCCCTTCTTGTCCCTTCGCCAGATGTTACCTTCCCGAGAACTGATATTCAATTCATTAATGCAATGCACCATAATATATATATTTTTAAAATCTGATAATTGTTTATTCGAATTTCTCTTTCTCTCTCTCTCTCTCTCTCTTCTCCTTCTTTCTTCTCTTTCTCTCGTTCTTCACCTTATGTTCTTTCCTTCCCCCACACCTCCAAACGTATACCCAATCATAACAAGCAAAAATGTTGCCTTCCCCAGAATCGATATGTAATGTATTGAACTGTATTGTCGTATGCCCCCTAATTTAAAAATTAAAATAATAATTGTCTTCCAGATACTCTAATATATCCTCATTTGCCATATGTATTGCAACATAGCAAAAATTGATGCCTATGTGACTAACAGACCTGTCTATATAATGTCGTTTTTGTGCATAACCATAAATGAATAATGGTGAATTATGTATTTAAAAGGAAGGTAGAGCTTGCACTTTTTCTGTGCTAAGGCCAGCAGATCACTAGACACAGTCATGGCCTAAGAAAACAGAACTGACAAAACGAGCAAAGGCAATAAATCGCCATCTTGATAGCTAGGTGTGTCGGTGACCCAAATAATGGTACAGTTTATTATTTTCCTCCAATTGTTTATCTAAGCAAAGGGGCAATACCCATAAGCTACCGAGAAAAGGGCGCACAAAAATGACCACACCCAGAGAAGACAGAGACCTTTTGCGCCCTTGCCAAGACATTTCCATGGAGGATGCTCACCATTGTCAGAGGTCATGGTTATCCAACAAAATATTAGAAATGTTTGAAAAGTAGGGTTTTAAAAGTGAATTCCAGTATGTTCATCACAAGAAACTCGCTCTTGAATGGAGAATAGTGGAACAGAGAATAGTTGAACAGACATTTATTAAATACAAGCCTGCAAGTGTTCCACTCTGTATTTTCTTTTTGTTTGTAGGTTGCAGTACTTATGGCTAGTGAGGGTCTGTTTACAAAGGGGTATTCCTAATTATTGCCTGAAAAAGCAGCATGATGTCTCGCACCTTCCTTATTCTTGTAGGAAAATATAATATTTTGTTCATGGTGTATACGATTTAGATTAAACTACTGATAAAATAATTGCCACAAGGGTAATATAATTTCGTTCGCATACTGAATGTAAGTCTTTTGCAAAAGAATTGTCAATTTTAATTGTGCTTTTTGCTGTGACGTGGGACTCGCATGCAATATTGCTTTCAACCTTTTCCAAAGCAATGTTTCGACCGTTTATGTGATTCTAATTGACAGCCCGGGATGTTTACTCAACCTGAGAATTTGTGCTTATGACTTTTCTGATAATTCATCAAAAGAGCTAGTTTTCTACTAGGCTATTGTCGTTTATTTCGCGGGAGTCGATAACCTAGAATTAGGGTTGCTTTTGTCACAAGATCCGCGGTTTTAAAAACTTTGGGTAAGTTTGAAAATAGGGGTGTCTTGCAGAAGCAGATCATTGAACTTCCTATTAGCGCCCGTGAAAATAAAATTCCATTTTCATCAAATAGGAAGTCATTTTGAAATCCTGGAATTGCCGTACGTCACGTACGTTACACTTTCTAAATTCAGGGTGAGAGTAAATACCCCGAACTTGTCAGTTATTTGTTTTTGTAATCACCGTGTATGTGCCTTTACATTACACTAACAGAATTGCTAACAATCGCTTTGCCTTCTGTCATTCTAGTAAAACAAGATTGTAGATTTGTTACCCCTTGCCAAAATGGAGGAACTTGTCTCGGAAACCAAGACAGTGTGTTCCAGTGTGTGTGTCCTGTTAATACTATGGGGGACTTCTGTGAAATATGTACGTATTCAAAAATGTAAAGTTTAGCTCTTGTCAAGTTGAAAAATAATTTGTGAGCATTCTCCTTCTTTTTTATTGTCAATTTAGAAGAAGTAGAAATATCCCCTTTGAAGGATTTCTCTTCAAAATCCCTCATAGACGAGCAATGGCTGAAAAGGTTTTGTTTAAAGATCACATTGCAAGAAAATCACAAATATGGCAGTTAATGTTTCACTAGAAACTGGGAAGCTTACAGATGGCAATCGTATAAGTTTTATGTCAACTGCGTATCTGATGATTATAAAAACAACATAAATAAAAGCTCTTCTAAGCATCTGGAATATATGAGGATTTGCCAGATATATAGCGATGTTTTGAAGTCGTCACACTAGGGATCGATCCTGCTTAAGCAGACGACGTCCTATAATGAATGAACGTAATTGCAATGCAATTATTTATCAAATAAGAGTTTGGTATATTTAACATGACCTTATTTCACACCATTCTAAAAGGGAAAGTGAAACTGATTCTGATAACTAAAACCGTTTGATTGTAAATACACAGGAGAAGGGTCAGTGATCAATGAAATAAACCCCATTTACAAATTGAAAAGCCCTCCGAATAATATCACAGATTGTATTCGTTCCCTCTTGAAACGCCGAACATGCCCCGGTGCAAGCAGCTGAAAATACAATGGCGTCTTATTTTGTTTACAAGTGACTGATTCCTTTATTTTTTTAACGCTGCATTTTTCATCAAAATAATACCATACACGAAGTTAAGAGTGAGGCAACAGACTAACATTAAGACTGACGCTAGTCAAGTAAGAGAAATAAATGAAGAGGAGATGACAAAACAGGCACTGAAAAATAAGATGTTATGGGACATCGTCTGCTTAGACAGGACTGGTCCTTCGTGTGTCGTCACACATCTCAGCAGCGTTCAAGGAGCTCTTCAGCTGCTATATCGGGGGCTGTATTTTACCGTTTTATAATTGATAATAATCATTAATTCAAATGTTTCCAAGCGTTGAATTTGGATAACCTTGTATAATTTATGCCATCTATGCAATAATAAGTATTAAGCCAATATTTATTTTTGATGGAATTTTATTGCAATGTGATCTTTAAGAAACCTTTCCTACCACATGTCTGTACAGTCCTACGTACCTCTTTTGGTGTGTTGTGCATGTGACTTTCAGCAATACTGAGTTCATTTCTTTCATTTAGATCATTCCAAACCATAAACTGACCTGTCCCAGTTGCTTCCAGAAAACTTAACTTTAAGAAACGTAATAACCAGTCAGTCATCCGATGACGTGATATCGGTGTGTGGTGCTCTATCTCGCATGCAAGCTTTTCAACAAAGTTAATGTTCGGATTATCTTTGCTACAACAGAACTATGTAAAATAGTAGTCTGTAGTTTGCTATGTTTTCTTTTCTAATAATACCGCAGGAAACAATTTGGATATGTGTTCCAGAACATCTGTATTTTCTTTATCCAATAACATTGTGATTTGCTAAGATTTATGCAGTGTGATATTATATGGTTAAAAATAAGGTTGAGTTCTAGGTATTTTCTGAGCTTTCTAATTCCTTTCATGTAAGTTTTGAAAAACGTCATAGTAGAAATGTCCACTGAAGGCCTGGGGGGGGGGGGGCGTTTCATGAAAGGACTTGTCAGATATTTGCTCCCAGCCACTCAGATGCAAGGATTTCAGTAGCTTATAACAGTTGTCGGATAAAACATCCGACAACTTCCTTTCATGAAACGCTCCCCTGAAAGGGGTTGCTCTTCAATTACCCTCATATTCAAAACATGATAAGAAATAGCTGAAGTGTTACCCATGTACCCATGTCTATACCCATGTCTGTGTGCACTGTATACACGTGATTTTCGGCGAGATGGGTTCAATGTCCTATCATTCTGGTGATTCCAAAACTCACATTATGCACCAGTTATTATGTAGACATAATCAACCTTTTCCCAATTGCTTTGAGGCAGTTTCTTTCACTTTGTCATCCCTTGATCAGAACTCAACTTTATCTTTAATGGTATTAAATTACATGTATTTTAGTAAGTTATGTTTGTTTAACCCTTTCAGGACAGGAATTATTTAAGGGATAAATTGATCACATTTTGTTCTTCAGATAATAAGGTGTAATGTCTTTGAATTCAATATACATGGTTAGAAACTTGTTGAATAGTTGACAAAAATTGCCAATTTTGATAAAAAAACAATGATTTTGAACCTCTCAATATGTTGCCAATTTAAAGATTTCAAAGCTTATTCTTGTTTTTAAAATTCCTGGCATCAAACGCAATATGGTCATGCAATAAAAATGGACATATAGTGTGTGCATAAAAATGTTGCTCTTTCTATTCTTGCATCTGGTATATTTTTTAGAGCTCTGAAATAAAAGTTTTTGAGTCAAACTACAAAATGTGGCCTTGAAAGGGTTAAAGACACAATCGAGCTTCTTTACCGTCGGACTTGCCATAGTTGCCTTTTTAAAAAATTAAACTACTATTCTGTATATATTTCTATGTGTATTTATCCAATGCACTAACAATACTTATCCACTAATATTCCTTTGCCCGCTCTTGTTATAGTAACACCAGACTGTACTAATAGTAGGCCGTGCCAAAATAATGGAACTTGTATGCTGGTACAAAGTTCGTACCAGTGCCAGTGCCCTCCGACTGCTGAGGGGGAGCTCTGCGAAATACGTAGGTATCCCTGCATGAAAGAAAGTTGGGCACTAGCTGAAAAAAGATCTGTTACCGAATCAAGGTGAAAAATCTACCGTGCAAGCTTTTTACGCAAAAATAACGCTAAGACATTCTTGTATAAAACATAAATAGATTCGTATGTAGTAGGCAATAGTTTTGCTGAGTATGAGATGAAGCAATGTGAATGACGTGACGCAGGGGCGGATCCAGGGGTTTGTAAATGTGGGATGTCAAAAGGGATGACAAACCTGCCGATCCGCCTCTGACGTTATATGACTCAACAAGGAAATGAAATTCAAAATCAGCCTTATTGAGAGAGAATTATGAACAAAACAGGTGGATTAATAACTTGCGAGTTAAGTTAAATGAAGATGTTCCAAATTTGACTGCCCATTTCAGAATTAGAATGCCCGAGTTGTCCTTATCGGTAGTTGCCGATGTATTTGAATGATACCAGACCAATATCTCTTGCTCGAAACGCTAAATAGAATGACTTAGATACACTTTTGAATGACAAAAGGCGCGGTGAACGAAGTTTTCGCTAAATAGACCGCTTCGGTAATGTATGCAAATTTTATACATACCTTTCAAACAAAGGTTGTTCTTGACATCCTGAAAGTAATGTATGCAAACTGCATTCCAAACATTGAGGCTCATTTATAAGAGCAGGTTAATGGAATAGCTCGTCACTAGGTGCTCAGAGAGTATGTGCGTAAATTTGTATATTTACAAAAGCGGTCTATTGAAGGAACGTTTTATTGAATTGACTGAAAAAAGTGTGAAATTGGCCGGGTAAAAAATACAAGGATGGGGAGGAAACATTCATAATTCCCGTTTTCACAGGGCCGGACTGAATGGGACTACGGATCAATAAACCGCTTCTGTAATGTATACAAATTTATGCACATACTCTCTGAGCACCTAGTGACGAGCTATTCCATTAACCCGCTCTTATAAATGAGCCTCAATGCTTGGAATGCAGTTTGCATACATTACTTTGTTTGAAAGGTATGTATAAAATTTGCAGACATTACCGAAGCGGTCTATTTAGCGAAAACCTCGTTCACCGCGCCTCTTGTCATTCAAAAGTGTATCTAAGTCATTCTATTTAGCGTTTCGAGCAAGAGATATTGGTCTGGTATCATTCAAATACATCGGCAACTACCGATAAGGACAACTCGGGCATTCTAATTCTGAAAGGGGCAGTCAAATTTGGAACATCTTCATTCAACTTAACACGCAAGTTAATTATATTTATAATTATTTTTAATTATATTCTCTGAGCACCTCGTGACGAGCTATTCCATTAACCTGCTTTTTATAAATGAGCCTCAATGATTGGAATCCAGTTTGCATACATTATTTGTTGCTATGTCCGGAAAGCATCCGGAAAGCTTTCAGGTTGTCAAGAACAACCTTTGTTTGAAAGGTATATGTATAAAATTTGCATACATTACCGAAGCGGTCTATTGATCCTGGTTAATGTCGTTTATCAAGGCATTGATCCATATGAGCCACTCTTTACCAAGGTGTAGCAAATGCTGACCTGGTAGGAGGAAATTCCTTGAATGATTTCAAAACCTTCCACAACAGTGCTGTTAAACCTAGTAGTGGACCTATAATGAAGTTTGTCACTCGCAATTCATATACAACTGTGGAACGTAACTTCACTTTGCGTCATCTTTTCAGCAATCACTGACTGTCGGACACCGAACAATGCGTGTTATAATGGCGGCATATGTGCGATTACACCAGGAGGCACCTACGAATGCAATTGTCCAGAAAATTTCCAGGGAAGTCAATGTGAAATCCGTAAGTAATACCGTTATTCATTTTCTCTGCTTGTGTCTGGGTGTGTATGTGTTTGTGAGGGTGGGTGGGTGGATGTGTACGGGTGTGTTTGTCCGTGTGCAAGTATTTATATTTGCATTATGAAATTCTTGAAATTTTATGTTTTACATTTGCATTAAAGACATTCGTTTTAGTTCACTTCTTGCTTAACCTGTGTATTGGTAATAATTGTTATTGGCATATTTTTCATCTTCATTTTTGTCTTCACTGCTAGTTTTGAAGGACCATTATGATATCTGACTATTCTACCTTCATCTCCTATCTATTCCTTTAGACTCATAACATGAAACGATTACAAATCTATGTTTTTTGAAACAGTAAGTAGTAAGAAATTAACAATTTATTGAAACCGCAATCAAGAATTTGTGTATAAATTTTTAAAAAAATAGTATAAATACTTTTTAAAGTTGTCTTAATTCGGTCCGTAAAGCCATTAAGATCCTTCATAGAAAATATATTGCGTATGAAATCACAGGAAAAATATTATCTCGGCATTATCGATTTTTACCTCATCCGGCCCGAATGGGCCAGATGAGCTTATGCCGTGGCGAGGCGTCCGTCGTCACGCCGTCCGTCCGTCCTTCGTCTGTCATCCGTCCACAATTTCAAAATGCTTCTTCTTCGCCATTTCTTACCCGATTTTAATTCCGTTTGCTTTATATGATAGCACTAGGTGGGGGATTCGAAACTTCTACACAGAATTTTGAAACTCATTAAATATGCTAATTTATGCGCATTTCTCAAAAATCACAAAAATTGCTTCTCCTTCCTCATTTATTGACCGATTTCGATTTTTTTTTGTTCCATCTGAAAGACTTTCATGAGGTTAATTGAACTTCTACACGGAATTTTGAAATTTTGTCTACAAAATTAATTATGCTAATTTATGCGATATTTATTCAAAAATCACAAAAATTGCTTCTCCCTCATTTATTGACCGATTTCAATTTTTTTTGTTCCATCTGAAAGACTTTCATGAGGTTCATTGAACTTCTACACGAAATTTTGAAATTTTGTCTACAAAATTAATTATGCTAATTTATGCGATATTTATTCAAAAATCACAAATTGCTTCTCCCTCATTTATTGACCGATTTCAATTTTTTTTGTTCCATCTGAAAGACTTTCATGAGGTTCATTGAACTTCTACACGGAATTTTGAAATTTTGTCTACAAAATTAATTATGCTAATTTATGCGATATTTATTCAAAAATCACAAAAATTGCTTCTTCTTCCTCATTTATTGAGCGATTTCGATTTTTTTTCCCATCTGAAAGACTTTCATGAGGTTCATTGAACTTCTACTCGGCATTTTGAAATTTTGTCTAGAAAATTATAATTTATGCGAATTTTTATTAAAAAGATCACAAAAATGGCTTATGCACTCTTTATTGTATTACACAATAATGAGTTTTGGCATAGCACCAATCGGTGTGTGTGTGGACGTGGTACTACTCCCGAGTTCTACAGGCTGCAATAGAGAAGTAGTTCACCCTTTCGGCCCTAGTTTTCAAGGTGAAATGCTGTTACTGATGTAAGAAAATTGTTGAAAGAAGTCCATTATGTGTATTTTGTAAAGTAACCTCTATATTTTGACATTTTTTTTCAACATTTCATGTTGTTTTGTGCTGTGCACGGCGCCAGATGAAGACTACAATTGTTTAGTCCCCTAAGTATCCTCCCCCTTCCCCCTCCCTTATCCACTCTGCATGAAATACATTACTTATTACAACGTGTAACATTTATATTGCACTCCATAAAACTATTTGTTTTTAACTCTTTGCCCTGTGCATTATGAAACCCATGGCTGCTGGATTATTTCAAAGGCTATAGCTTTTGTACATGATTTCTGTCGACGATCGTCGACAGAACCGAGAACCCAGAAGTGACAGTGGTCGACAATAGCCAGTTATGAGCTAATAAAGACTTGAAACAGTGAGGGACAATGCACTGAAGCCACCCTTAAATGTCCCAACCTTAAAATTCTTTTTTTACACCAATGCATAAGTTATGTCATTCACTGCTTTTCTCTTTTATTACAAATCTTAACCTTCAAATCTCTCTCAATAAACATTTCACAGTTGGTAGAGATACCTCACCTTGACTGACTTTATGCTTTATTTCAAATTTCTCTGTCACACAGTAAAACTACTAAAATTTACATTCCCCAAAATCTTTTAACTGAAGTCGTGCAACTTGAGTTGTCAATTTCCAGACTTTCATTCATATCTATATGTCACTGTCTCCTTCCAAAACCACATTTAGCCAGATTTGCAATAGGCACTTCATCATCTGTACATGCATGTAACCAATACATGTACATTTCATGTATTCATTACAGTGTCTACTGTGTTCAAAGTACAAATTGCTTGAATTTCTTTGCTAGATGCCGGATGAGCGCCACATCATTGATGTGCTAGTTTCTTAAAGGAGCCAAAGCCCCCACCCCCTCCCGATCCGCCCATGCATACGCCTTACTAACGTTTTAATTTGTGCTGAACATTTTTCCCTTCTATGCATGAATGTTTACAATATGGTAGTAATCTTCCCAAATCTACCATGTATAAGACGAATTTTTCACACTTTTACCTCATTTCTTTTAAAATCTAGAGTTGAACGGCTGTCAACTAACACCATGTCAAAATGGAGGAACGTGTGCATTTGAAAACGGCATTCCAGTTTGTGTATGCCCTGCTGGATTCCTTGGTTTAAGTTGTGAAAGCAGTACGTATCGTTTGCTCTGCAGTGAGAGTCAATGAAAAAAGAAACCCATTTTCAAGCCAATATATATTTAAAACCAAGTGAAATCACTGAAAGGTATTATAATGGTATGATAGTTGATAACGTCTTCTTTCATTTGATAGGCTGTTCACCAAAATGCGATCATGGATGAATGAGCACTGGCTATTTTTAAAAACAGGTCAGAATCGTCTTTGCCCAAGTTTGCCTTAAATGAGGGTTGAGGAGATACTTTCATTATGAGGGCATTCAACTGGAATTTGATTTGATTTATTTTTCTTCTGCATTCATATAAGTACAACAGTTTTCGTTAACACATATAAAATAAAATACAAAAGTACTTCTGACAATTAATCATAAATAAACAAATATATGTAACAATCATTTTTCAAACACGAAGACGAAATGATAAATTGACAAATTATTGTAATTCATCAAATATAAAATCATTAGCGGGAGAAGGACTCCCATTATAAGCAATTTGCTTGAGAATATGGCAGCTTGAAAATATGGTTGAATGGAAACCATTCAACCAACCTTGGGTTTCATTTTCATTCTAAACTTGGGCAGAGTCAAATATGGCATGAATCAGGAAAAACGTTACTGTTCAGCTTTCCATTGATCAAGGAACCAAATCAAAGAAAACATGATAGGCTACAATATGAATATCTTTGATTATACGTTATGTACTGATCGCAACGATATTTAGGGTTGAATCTGGGTTTCTTTCTTATTGGCTCACACTCTGTAGTTCACTACCATAATGTTAGGCGCTTGAAGCGGATGGCAGGGGCAGATGTGCCCTATATTTCAAGCAGCCGGGGCAAAATCGATATTTGCCCCCCCCCCCCCGTAGGAAGTGTGTCCGTCAAAGGGGAGAGTGTCGGCAAAATACATTTTGCCCCCTGTCACAAGACCATAACTTTGATAAAATAACGATGAGCTTTCTAATTCTGCATTAAAAATGCAAATTTAAATGCAATGATCTATATTTGATCGTTTGTATTAAGCGATTTGCCCTCACAGTGATGAGAAACTTATATGAACTAAATTTCCTGTTCTTTCTAATGCTGTGAAGTGCAGTATTTCGCTCCCTCGTAGATCAGTGGATACATGCATTGATTCTTGTAAGGCACAAACCATGTCTCTACCATGTACAGTACTGTGGAATTTATTATGGCTGACCTATGCTCGGTCCTTTTTTATGTAAATCATAATATTGAAGTAGACTATGATCATGATGATTTGCCTGTGTGTTAAAGAGTACTCCTGAATGCAAGAATTTCAATACCATGGAAGCATTTTTTTTTTCGCTTGGTAAAGTTATATGATGCTTTATAAATTCTATTCTATAAGCTTTGCTTTGTCTTATGCAATATACTGTATATTTCTGAGTTTGAAATATACTCTAGAAAGCTATATTATGATACTACTGAAATCTCCTAACTCTGTGGATACCCGCTTCATTACTTTTTTATATCCTCTCATATCACCCTACCCTGCTACCAGTGGAGACAAATAATCTCGCCTCAGGCCTGATGAGTGATGGTGCAAAACAATGCATGATTAATATGCTTAAACGATTGCAAAGATTAAAATTCTTCCATTCAGTTCCACGTATTATTTATAATAATGATAAAATAATAATCATAACTGCTCAAAATATATACATTGCGTGAGCCCAATCCTGGCAAGAGAATTTTATGATGTAGGATATAATAATAAATGTTTTTTCTTTTCTTTTCATACAAGTAATAACGTGTGATAGTTCACCCTGTGAAAATGGTGGAAGATGTTTCGAGAGTGGGTCCGCAGGAGGAGGATATGCTTGCCAGTGTACTACAGGCTTTACGGGGATAAACTGCCAGACTGAGAGTAAGCATCACGACGAAACGGAATGACTAATACTATCAAAGTTTCTCGATAAAAAGCTCGCATTCCTAAAAGTGGGCCAAGTAAAACCTGGTTTAAAGAGAAAGTGCAGTTCTGGGAAAAGGGAAGAATAATTTGTAAGTTTTCGCATTCCTTTTATATTGGAAAAACGTCATAGTAGAAATATCCCCTGAATAGGATTAGGCCCTACTCCTCAAATGCCTTCATATCCCATCCCCGTTAATTCCTTCTCATGGATATTGAAAGATTTTATCGGCACATTTTAATTTTATGCCGGTAAATATAAGCCGATTTTGTTTGTTCAGTTTGCAATTTGTGCATGGGCACATCTTCTCTGGCTGCCCCCCCCCCCCCCCCCTCTATAAAGAGCTCGCTACGCTAATATACGATAATTAAGATATTAGATCGGGGCTATTTTCGTTTTGTTTTGTTTTGTTTTATAACCACGAAGGATGGTCTACACAACTCCTCCAACCAGACGGATTTCTGTCCAATAAAACGTTTGTCTTTCATGGGGGTTGTTTCATAAAGCTGTTCGTAAAGTTAGGAATGACTTTAAGAATGACTGGAACATGTTCTTGGGTGCTATACTAATCAGATTCTCAAGCACAAGAACTGATCACCATTCGTGCGTAAAGTCGTGTGTAACTTACGAACAGCTTATGAAACACCACCCCCCCCCCCCCAGTCAAAAGCAAAGCAAAACAAAACAAAATAAAACAATAGCATACAAGGGCTTCTAGGCCATTTGAGTCGGATTCCGTTTGGGATGTGAGGCACTACTGATTAAGCTTTTTAAAAATCATTCCCATATTCTATTCCAAACTCAAATCTTGTTCAAGGTCGGGGACTTTTCGGAAAATAAAATAAAGACAAGAGGGGGGGGGGGGGGCTGGAGGATTTGAACAAGTCAATCAAATGGGTATTTTCTTACACTCCCCCCCCCCCCCCTTCCGCCTGGAATCAAATATAATATTTTTCCTACTTGTGATCATTATCAAATTGTCTTCCTAAACTGAAAACTTTGTAAGAAATATTAATGCGTTTGTGAGCACAGTCAACAATCAGTGCTGCGTCGAAAAATTTAGTATTGTAGCAAAACTCGATATCAAGTATTTGTTGCATCCTGAGATTATATTTTGTATTCATTTTATTTCTTTCTAGTCTGCACGGCTTCACCTTGTGAAAATGGCGCCACATGTACTGACAATATAAATGGTTTTAACTGTCAATGCCCTTCAGGATTTACGGGAACGAGATGCGAAATCAATGGTAGGTTTCACGAAATTATTTTGTCCATTTTTCTATTTGAGTGGTATTTCTACAGCAGAGATACAGGTTCATCTAATTCATTTTCTTACTGCAGATTTTGAGAAACATGGCATTTTGAGGTATTTGGTACCTTTATTCCCGTCGCGCATGAGGCGCGCCATTTTGATCGCATTATTACGTAGACGTTGAATGTTTGCAGTTTATTTTGCAATCCTGTTTTTGTTTTTTACGATGTTACACTTACATGCACTTCAAAGACCACAACAGTCGCTGACGCAGTCCTACGTCAGATGGTGATTCGTGTGGAAGGGGAATGAAAATAGGCCAAGCCATTGGCGTAGCTACAGGGGGTATGGGGCATGTACCCCCCTCCCAATCGCATGGCGAAAGGAGAAAAGAGAGAAAAGGAAAGAGAAAAGCGAAAAGGACGAGAATATAACCCCTTCCCGCAACCTTCCCCTAATTAGTGGCCTAGTAAGTTCGCATTGAATTTTCCGAATAAGACTGGATCCCCCCCCCCCCCCCCCTCCCCAATGATGCCAGTGCCCCCTCAGTGGCTGGACTCACGCTACGCTACTGTGCAGATTGCTTCTTAAATACTGTGTTAATGCAATTCTATATCTTTCCTTTTCCATTCTTGTAGTCCAACCACAGCCCTGTGATAGCTCCCCCTGTGAGAATGGCGGGACATGTCTTCAGACCGGTGATGAATCAGGGTATATTTGCCAGTGTACCGATGGCAGCCTGGAACCAAACTGTCCTGAAGGTACGGGGAAGTAATTGAATATAGGCCTACAATCCTATAGAGTTATTTAGTCATTAGGATAATCATGCTATTTATAATGATAATAATGATAATGAAAAATAACGACAACCGTATTGGTAATAATAATAATTGTAACATTGTAAAACAATAACAGCATTAACAATGATAATAATATGATAATGGTGACAATAACTTTAAAAATCATATCAGACTGACATTAAAAGTCACGTAGGCTGTATCGCCTACAGAAGATCCGTTGAGTAAAATTTAACATAATTTTGTTAAATAATTTCTTGGTAGGCCTACTACAAAATTTCAATATGGCAGTAAAAAGAGACATGATAACGAAGCTTTTCGACCTGCACTCATCAGGTTATCACGCAGGTATATAACAAATTACTCGAAATCAACTATATTATACTCGATGAACCCGGACGCAACCCAGACGCCGTAATTTCAGAACAATCGCAAAGCTTGGACGAACTCCTTGTTTGCATTAGTATTTCATGCAGGAAAATTAAATGAATCGAATGCGAATTCGTAGCTCAACAAGCTTGTTCTGCGCCTGTACTCATATCATTTTTGCATATATTGTTGAAAGAAAATATTCGTTATTCCTCATTTTCTGTTTATTAAAGCAGTTTCCTCCTCTTTAGTTGAATTGAAACATCACTCACTGACACTGAATGGTGACATTTATTTATTTTTTCATCGGCACCGTGGATTAGTTTGCGAGATTTATACTTATCTTAGAAACTATATAGAAGAACATAATGATTATCAACAAAGGAACGATGAAACATGTAACAAATAAAAATAAAATGTCTGATTTTTTTAATAGTGAAATCAACATCACTTTTAGAAATGACACGTGCAGATGTAAACCATAATGCATGTATATCATTTAAGTGTCTTAACAATTTTAGAACAATTCTTTTCAACTACGCATTGTAGTAAATCCATGCGATTCGAGTCCCTGTCTGAATGGAGCAACCTGCTACAACTTTGAGGACTTTTTAAACAATCTCCCGTACTCTTGTTCATGTGCTCCTGGATTTGAAGGTCTCAATTGTGGAAATGGTTAGTTGTAAGGTTTGAGGCTTGAATTGCTGGAATAGAAAGGGACTCACAGCTTTATAAAACTAAAAAAAATCAAAATATTTGTTGAGTCATGCATGAGAATATTAACATATCATCTCAGTTTCCACTTGTGTGTCTATACTGACGCGGATGACGCGATCTTTCCAAGTTACAGGAACCCGTCTTATTTTCTTTAAGCACGAGGGTGCATGTGTAGTGGCCATATATAGTCAACGCTATAATGGTGCTGGATGGTGACGGCAGTAGAAATGGTAGCGGCGTCGGCGGCGGCGGTGGTGGTGGTGGTGGCAGTAACCGTGGTGGTGGTGGTGGTATTAGTAGCAGAGATGCGGCGGTAACCATGTTATGTTCATCTTTGCTATTGACATGAGGTACCAACTCTACTTTTAGTGGCTTGGATATTGTTCTGTTATTGCACACAACATCCGGTGGTGGTGGTGGTGGTCATGGTGGTGGTATTAGTAGCAGAGATGCGGCGGCAACCATGTTCTGTTATTGCACACAACATCCGGCATACTGCACTTCATTGAGATCGTCTTTTCCTTCAAAGGGGATGCATTCCAGGGAGTCGTACATTGTACTAAAGTTGGCGACGGTGTTGGTAGTGATATTAGTCGTAAATGGCGACTGTGGTGGTGGTGGTAGCGGTATCTGTGTTTGTCAGGGTGGTTGTAATATTCTATTCGTTCTGGTTATTTGCAGGGCATGCAGGGACAGGACGTTAACACAGTTTGGGTGACATTGCCTTCGTTTTGTTTCTTCATTCATTAATTCTGGAAGATAATCTACATCGTTGGTCTGGGTCGTATTGGTAACAGATATCTACAAAACAATATAAGACTGATCTAAGAGGATCTATTCATAAAATCGCCTTCTCATAGCCTGAAAGCTATCTTAAAGTAGAACACTGATGATTTTAAATATTGCCTTAATACTTATTATTGCATAGATGGCATAAATTAAACAAGGTTATCCAAATTTAAAGCTTGGAAACATTTGAATTAATGATTATTATCAATTATAAAACGGTAAAATACAGCCCCCGATATAGCAGCTGAAAAGCTCCTTGAACGCTGCTGAGATGTGTGACGACACAAGAGGGGCGAGTCCTGTCTAAGCAGACGATGTCCCATAACATTATACACATTTTTCAGTGCCTGTTTTGTCATCTCCTCTTCACTTATTTCTCTTACTTGACTAGCGTCAGTCTTAATGTTAGTCTGTTGCCTCACTCTTAACTTCGTGTATGGTATTATTTTGATGAAAAATGCAGCGTTAAAAAAATAAAGGAATCAGTCACTTGTAAACAAAATAAGACGCCATTGTATTTTCAGCTGCTTGCACCGCGGCATGTTCGGCGTTTCAAGAGGGAACGAATACCATCCAGCTATTATTCGCAGGGCTTTTCAATTTGAAAATGGGGTTTATTTCATTGATCATTGACCCTTCTCCTGTGTATTTACAATCAAACGGTTTTAGTTATCAGAATCAGTTCACTTTCCCTTTTAGAATGGTGTGAAATAAGGTCATGTTTAAATGTACCAAACTCTTTATAATTTGATAAATAATTGCATTGCAATTACGTTCATTCATTATAGGACGTCGTCTGCTTAAGCAGGATCGATCCCTCGTATGACGACATCAAAACATCGCTATATTTCTGGCGAATCCTCGGATATTCCACATGCTGAGAAGAGCTTTTATTTATGTTGTTTTTATAATCATCATATACGCAGTTGACATAAAACTTATACGATTGCCATCTGTAAGCTTCCCAATTTCTAGTGATACATTAATTGCCATATTTGTGATTTTCTTGAGTGTTCTACTTTAACTTTCGTGTTTATTGGTCAAGTCGTACAAAATGTTTTTCTTTCTTTAGTTTAGAACTCGATGGTTTATTTCAAAACGTCGGCATTACTTTGAATTTTAGACATTAAAACATGTGGATAGTACCGTCATTGTAAATCAAAATATCATTGGTTTTACTCTGTAATCTACCATTTTAATGTTAAAATGAAAACACTTTCAATGGGGTTCGGACTCCGAGCTAATGACATCAAAGTGCAATACCTCAAAATGAAGGCGCTTTCAGTGGAAGAGATAATATTCTGCTTTCATGTTACTAAGCAAATAAGGAAGAAGTATAAGCACGTGTGTGCTTTAAACCATTTCATTTTCATAAACAGTCACCTTCCTATCATTCATGATAACCATTCATCTATATACGATTCGTTGAATTTTCAATTCGTTCAATGTTCAATTGCTGTGTAGCTTGCACACAACTTTCTCCAAGGAAAAGTGACCTACTTGTTTGTTTATATTACGCCTAATTCATGGTCATCCTTATGAAACTCTGCCTCATTTTCCGGTACCTTTCTGCTCTTAATATCATACTAGCAGAAATCAAATGAGGTTCATCATTTGCTTATTACCGCTCTTTTGAAATGTTTTCCGCCCTGTGAACACATTCATAAACATCATAAATGTAGACACAGTAGAGATTTAGATCGTCAAAGACACACCTTTTACACAGAAAGTGTAATTTTCCAGGGAATAGGAAAAGCGGCGTACAATGTTTTTCTTAAATTTGTCTGGTGATTGGTGTGCAAAGTTATTTTAATAAACATTATGAACAATTGTATTATCCATTTTCACTTGGAAACGTAAACTAGCAAGTTTAGACATGCAGTTCACCGCGTGCGAAGAAATTGATTGTGCATTCACTAATTTTGTACCTGCATAACGCAAAACACAACATCATTCATAGTACCTCAGTCACACCGCCAAACCGACTCCAAACCGTCTCTAAACCCTAAACCCTATTGTGGCGTTTTAGATGAGTGATGCGTGTGGTTTGTGGTGTGTGGTGAATGGGGGGGGGGGGGACGCATGGTGTCAAGTCGTGTCGTGTCCTATTGGGGAGTGTTAAGTGCGTATTTGTAGTTTGTTTTTTTTCTGTGTAGTTTGTGTGTGTGTATGTGTTGTTTTTTTCTGGTTTTTTCTTTTTTTTAATATGGGGGGGGGGGGGTTACACCACCTCCACTCCATCTTCCTTTTCTCTCTTCTTTTCTCCCTTTATAATTCTTTTCTCTCAAGACAAAAGTTATAGTTAACATTACATGTATATACCTAATTTTTCCTTGATTGCTGTATTATGCCAATTATTTATTATTATGCTAAGTTATAACTTGTAAATATTTGTATGCAATTCTGTTGATGAGAAAATTTGTCATAACTTTGTATAAAATGTGAAACCATTACTTGAAATTATGTTAATGTGAAGATTTATTTGCAATTATGTATGTATGAAATGTGAAACCTTACTTGTAATGCTGTTTATGTGTTGATTAATTTTGTATGAAATGTTAAAATTCATTTGTAATTTTGTTTGAGAGAAAAGAATTAAAAAAAAACTTGTAAAAACAAAACAAAAAAGGGTTCAAAATTGGTACTAGTATGCATCACCATAGTGAGGCGAACCGATTTTTGTAGGTCAAAGTTAACAGGTCACAGAGGTCACTTTACGTGAAATTAATGGGTTTTTAAACGTTTTGTTAACACCATATCCATCACTATTTCAGCTGTGAACTGCAAACTTGGTACTAGTAGGCTATGCGTCACCAAAATGTGAGACGAAGTGACTAAATTTGGGCTTTAATAGGTCAGAGGCAAAATGTCATATAGAGGTCAATATGCATGAAATTAAAGATTTGTTACTTTTGTTATCACACCTCATATCATCTCAACTATTTTGTATGCATGACTATGAGGAGACAAAGTGACAGACCTTTCGGTTGTTAGGTCAAAGGTCAAAGAGGTTAATTAACATGGAACTATAGGTGTTTACACTGTAAAAACTGAAGTGCTGTATATAGCACTTTTTGAGGGCATGCATAGGGACTGCACTCAGAGTGCGATTGTAATGCACACAGCGTGCTATTTCAGCACTTTCACGGGAGCTGGACCGGCTCCTTAAACTGCTAAACATTCATAAAAAAACCGTGATTTTGGCGAGCCTCGAAACAGGGTCCGCTGATCGAGAATTGCTGGCATTACCGCTAGACTAACTCACATCGTACGATTTAGAGCAGATCATATTGTTACATAGTGAATTTACGACTCTACATAGTTCCTGTTATCTACTTGACTCCCATGACTAAACTGGATTGCAAGAAGCGCCTCTCAATCAGCCGATCCTGGTTCGAGGCTCGTAACGGTCACATTTTTTTTGCTGGTAAATTAGCACACTACAAGTGCTAAAACAGCACTTCAGGTGCAGTCAATATACATGCCCCTAAGGGCCTAAAAGTAGCACTTTAGTTTTTACAGTGTATTCTGGTTATCACAATATTTCAAGAACATTTTGAGGCATGAACTTATCTGGATTTAGGCAGTGGGATATAGGAGACGCAGTTGCATTCACCTTGTTAATACTGATGTCTTTACCATGGGTAAACAAAACCAAATTCTACTTTTCAACTTGATTCACCGATTATTCCTTTATACATCAATTATTATTAAGCAGAATCTGTCAATATGCGACCAAACTTTATGCTCATTGTATTCCGAAATGTCTGTATAATTATATGAGACTGATATTGCAGGTCACGTAGGCTGTGGTGCCTATGAGAGATCATTTAATAAGGGTAAACAGTAAACATCTTTTAAAAATTGAATAGTACATTATTTCCCTTTTCCTTGCTTTTCCATGTAGAATTAAGAGCAAATTGTCAGTTTCTATAGTGCCGTTATTGTTTAATAGGGGTTAAACGATATTACCGACTGTATTTTTCATAGCTTTAAACTTTGGGTACATGCATGGCCTGTAACATTTCTTTTAATTATTATTACCCAGTTTCAGGTTGCAGTTCTTCACCGTGTCAGAATGGTGGGACGTGTACAGATGATGCCAGTGGTTACACATGCCAATGCCCCTCGACGTTCACAGGAACAAACTGCGGACAGCAAGGTAACATATTTTACCAATAAGTCCTTTTGTAAGTTATATTTATAACCATGTCATTTTAATAGAGCGATGCCACTGTCGCCTCAAAGTAGTATTTCCTGGCTTGTCTCGAATGGGTGGGTTGCGGGAGCGGGAACGGGCACATCCTTTCGAGACAAGCCCACCCCCCCCCCGGTTATCTCGAATGGACGCGTTCCCAGCGAGAAGTTCAATGAACGCGCCACTTCGAGACAACCGGGGGGGGGGGGGGGGGTAGCCTTTTGTCGAGGCCCTGACGCTGTTGAAACCCTTGGCGATATAGATATGGAGGCAAAATTTCTGGCGAGCGAAGCGAACCAGAAAAACCGAGGCGCTTGCGCCGAGGGCCTCTTGACACCCGACCTGAATTATATATTCATGAGGCACGATTTCCTACTGAATTATGCATGAAAACGTGAATAGTTAGATAACCGCGGCGATCGCCCAGCAAATTAGCCAACGAAATCTCAATGATTTCTTACTTCAGTTACGTTCTGGACTAGTCCATTATTATTATTTTTTTTTGGGGGGGGGGGGGGAATTACGTAAATCTCTTGCTCAAAATACATTCACAGACAAGCACATTATGAAGAATTCGATCTCTAGCTTACAAACCATGGTAATTTGAAATAAGACAAATGTACATATTTCTCAAGAGCTCATCATATATTTACAAATAATGAAAAATGGGCAATAAAAGTCACCGTTCAGCAATAGATGCATCTCCATCAATTCTGATGTAACCAAGGAGTTACCAGCAACTTCACTGCATGCCTGGCAAGGCCCCGGGGGATCCGGCCCTCGCGAAGCAGCAGCGCAGTCTCACTCTCCATCCCTGGCCCACGGAGGTAATCAGCACAGAGCGGTAACGCGTGAAAAATAACAATTTTTCCGTAGCCAGTAGGCAGATTCACAAAAACATCTTGTCCTTTAAGTGCAGATTTGATTGCATCAACATGCAAATCTTTGAATCTGTCAATCTTCAACATTCTAGCGGCATATTCTAAGCTCTTACAAATATCGTCATCACTCGTCGTGGAAGAAACGTTGAACGCCATTTTGGGCTGCGATTAATTAATATGTAAGAAATAGCGTGCAGTCGAGTCATGAATATTTAACATTACGTCATGGTAGCTCGCGCTTATTGGATGATTTTCACCGACCAAAATTTGGTCGGAATATTCGTCAAAACAATGAGATACAAAAGAAATTCAGATCGGGTGTCAAGAGTCCCTCGGCGCAAGCGCCTCGGTTTTTTTGATAGTGAAATTTTGCCTCCATATCGCCAAGGATTTCAACAGCGCCAGGGCCTCGACAAGAGACTAGGGGGGGGGGGGGGGGGGCTTTCCTCGAATGGGTGTGTTGAGTAGACTTTTGTAACAGACGTTTTATAATTTTTTTTAAAATGTACTCTTGCTGGTTTTTTCGTTTTTCTTTTCACTAAGATGTAGAAAATATAATAAAACAGCATCTAAAAAAAGCTTTTGACAAGGAAATCATTATTTGTGCAAAATAAATAGGAGAATTGAATAATTATGCATTAAAACACACGGGGACAAAAGGGCAAGTGGCGTAGCTAGGATTTTTGTATTTATTTATTTATTATTTTTATTGTTTGGCGTGACCTGCCCTGATAGCAGAAAGTGGTAAAAATTACGTGATATTTACGTCGTGGTTTTCGTCTTTTTTACGTCCTGTAATTACGTCAATAAGACGACAACTTGCACCAACGTAAAAACTGAAGTGCTGTATATAGCACTTTTTGAGGGCATGCATAGGGACTGCACTCAGTGTGCTAATGAATGCACACAGCGTGCTATTTCAGCACTTTCACGGGAGCTGGACCGGCTCCTTAAACTGCTAAACATTCATTAAAAAAAATGATTTGGGCGAGCTTCGAACCAGGGTCCGCTGATCGAGAATTGCTGGCATTACCGCTAGACTAACTCACATTGTACGATTTAGAGCAGATCATATTGTTACATAGTGAATTTACGACACCACATACTTCATGTTATCTACTTGACTCCCATGACTAAACTGGATTGCAAGAAGCATTCGTTAGTCCATCTGTAACGTCAGCGCCTCTCAATCAGCCGAACCTGGTTCGAGGCTCGCCACGGTCACATTTTTTTTTGCTGGTAAATTAAACACTATAAGTGCTATAAACAGCATTTCAGGTGCAGTCACTATACATGCCCCTAAAAGTAGCACTTTAGTTTTTACAGTGTACAAGACGTAGAGATGACGTCAAAATAAGACGTCCTCTTGACGTCTTGTGTTGGTGCAAGTTGTCGTCTTATTGACGTAATTACAGGACGTAAAAAAGACGAAAACCACGACGTAAATATCACGTCATTTTTTAACACTTTCTGCTATCAGGGTGGGCCCCGTAACATAAAGAGTGTTTAGCGATTAATCGCTAAACTCCGATCAAGCGCTAATAGAATAGAATGTTAATTCACTGCGGCGTATTTTTTTTACGGGGGGGGGGGGCACAAGATGGCCATGCCACACCCCTTATTGGTGGGTGAGTAAGAAAATAGGAAGATGAAAAAATATTCCCGGGAAAATGTAAATAGGGGTCAATTTTCGCAGACTCTGGTGGTTTCCTCCCGGGGATACGAGGGGGGGGGGGGGGGGTTAATTTCCTAAATTGCCTGGATAGGGGGTCCAATATCTCAGAAAATTCCCGGGGATAGGGGGGTAAAACAAATTCCAACTTCTCCGGGATAGGGGGTCACTTTTGAAAAGGAGGTACGAGCATAGGCCTACCCTTTGTATGGGGAGTTGGGGGCCGGGTACAAACGACCTTTTGATATGCGTTTTGACTTTTGATAGTGGGTATTGATAGAATGATAGTTGCATTAAAAGGTGTTTCTAACTTTGGAAAGATAAACACACCTTGGCTTATGTCAGCACATGTCTGTAACACAATTTCACAATATTTAACAGGTCACGCCAAAAAAATAAAAATAAATAAATGAAAAATCCTAGCTACGCCACTTGCCCTTTCGTCCCCGTGTGTTTTAATGCATAATTATTCAATTCTCCTATTTATTTTGCACAAATAATGATTTCCCTGTAAAAAGCTTTTTTTTAGATACTGTTTTATTATATTTTCTACATCTAAGACAAAAGAAAAACGAAAAAACCAGCAAGAGTACATTTTTTCAAAAATTTCTAAAACGCCTGTTACAAAAGTCTGCTCAACACACCCATTCGAGGAAAGTCCCCCCCCCCCCCCCCCCCCCGGTTGTCTCGAAGTGGCGCGTTCATTGAACTTCTCGCTGGGAACGCGTCCATTCGAGATAACCGGGGGGGGGGCTTGTCTCGAAAGGGTGTGCCCGTTCCCGCTCCCATCCCGCTCCCGCAACCCACCCATTCGAGACAAGCCGTATTTCCTTTTGTTATATCCCTAAATAAACGGCACAAAGACATAAGTCCAAGTATCATAGGAATCATAGTATTATTGCCGTGAACCATTTGGGGCCGGGCAAATTTCTGCTTAGTAATTAATGCATTGTATTTTGCTCATTCTCTTCACTTCTTTGAAGAGTAAAAAGGAAATGGCCAGTTGACGCGTCAGATCATGAATATTAGAGAAGTTGAAGATATGAAACTAAATTGCAAGCTTTGCTTTCCAGTTCAATACACCGAGCATTTATATTGATTTACCACTATACGGCGAGTTGTAAGAATACTAACAAGTTTCTGTAGAATCTGATTTATTTGTACTATTTTCCCTATTTTGAGGAAACTGAATACGAATCTACTTCTTGCCAAATTCATAAATGCCGTTTTTGACTGTTGTCATGGTAACGGATTAATTTGCTAAAAATAGCATATATTTCCCAGTAAATGGTACAAAAATATAATGAAAGTGACTTATTTATCAATAAATTTTGAAAATTTATCAATATCGAGCTACCCGTTCAATTTCATTCAAAATCCCAGTTATCCAAGGTCATTAGAATGCTAAAAATGGCCGTTACCATGGTAACGTTTTAATATTTAGAAAATAACATATATTTATGATGAGAAAATGTATAAACATAATAACAGTGTCCGACTCTATGTCCAGTTAAAAGTTTATAACGTAACTTTCATTTTGTTTTAAAACCGAATTTATCTGCCAGATTTAGTATCGTTCTTAATCGTTGTTTTTTCTATGCTCATAATGATTTTTGTATACTTCTTAATTTCCAGTAACCATACATTATTTTCCCTATTTTAGTATGTTTTTGTGAGCTTTCTTCGAGTCGTTCATCGTCTCTTTCATATCAATAGATGTTGAAAGCAGAGGCGTCG
Organism: Heliocidaris erythrogramma; assembly: GCA_025617745.1. Lineage (NCBI taxonomy): Eukaryota > Metazoa > Echinodermata > Echinoidea > Camarodonta > Echinometridae > Heliocidaris > Heliocidaris erythrogramma. Next base: position 12,098,488 of record CM046861.1, read on the forward strand.
AATCGTTCCGTATAGAGATAAAGCATTGGAGGGTCAAGCATCGTTTGTGAACAATGCTCTGCCCTTCCAATGCTTTGTCTATTTCGAACGAATCGACGCCTCTGGTTGAAAGATATCAGGGAAAGCCTATCCATTAAAAATCCCGATCACTGATATGCTTAAAACAATATTGTTTGCATTAGTATTTCATGCAGGAAAATTAAATGAATCAATGCAAATTCGTAGCTCAACAAGCGTTCTGCGCCTATACTCATATCATTTTTGCATATATTGTTGAAAGAAAATATTCTTTATTCGTCATTTTCTGTTTATTAAAGCAGTTTCCTCCTCTTTAGTTGAATTGAAACATCACTCACTGACACTGAATGGTGACATTTATTTATTTTTTCATCGGCACCGTGGATTAGTTTGCGAGATTTATACTTTTCTTAGAAACTATATAGAAGAACATGTATAATTATTATCAACAAAGGAACGATGAAACATGTAACAAATAAAAATAAAATGTCTGATTTTTTTAATACTGAAATCAACATCACTTTGTAGAAATGGCACGTGCAGATGTAAACCATAATGCATGTATATTTAAGTGTCTTAACAATTTTAGAACAATTCTTTTCAACTACGCATTGTAGTAAATCCATGCGATTCGACTCCCTGTCTGAATGGAGCAACCTGCTACGACTTTGAGGACTTTTTAAACAATCTCCCGTACTCTTGTTCATGTGCTCTTGGATTTGAAGGTCCCAGTTGTGAAAATGGTTAGTTGCAAGGTTTGAGGCTTGAATTGCTGGAATATAAAGGAACTCACAGCTTTATAAAACTAAAAAAATCAAAATATTTGTTGAGTCATGCATGAGAATATTAACATATCATCTCAGCTTCCACTTGTGTGTCTGTACTGACGCGGATGACGCGATCTTTCCAAGTTACAGGAACCCGTCTTATTTTCTTTAAGCACGAGGGTGCATGTGTAGTGGCCATATATAGTCAACGCTATAATGGTGCTGGATGGTGACGGCAGTAGAAATGGTAGCGGCGTCGGCGGCGGTGGTGGTGGTGGCAGTAACCGTGGTGGTGGTGGTGGTCATGGTGGTGGTATTAGTAGCAGAGATGCAGCGGCAACCATGTTATGTTCATCGTAGCTATTGACATAAGGTACCAACTCTCCTTTTAGTGGCTTGGATATTGTTATGTTATTGCACACAACATCCGGCATACTGCACTTCATTGAGATCGTCTTTTCCTTCAAAGGGGATGCATTCCAGGGAGTCGTACATTGTACTAAAGTTGGCTAGGTATACGTTGGTAGTGGTATTAGTCGTAAAGATGGCGGCGGTGGTGGTGGTGGTAGCGGTATCTGTGTTTGTCAGGATGGTTGTAATATTCTATTCCTTCTGGTTATTTGCAGGGACAGCACGTTAACAGTTTGGGTGACATTGCCTTCGTTTTGTTTCTTCATTCATTAATTCTGGAAGATAATCTACATCGTTGGTCTGGGTCGTATTGGTAACATATATCTACAAAACAATATAAGACTGATCTAAGAGGATCTATTCTTAAAATCGCCTTCTCATAGCCCGAAAGCTATCTTAAATCACGTGTTTATTGGTCAAGTCATACAAAATGTTTTTCTTTCTTTAGTTTAGAACTCGATGATTTATTTCAAAACGTCGGCATTACTTTGGATTTTAGACATTAAAACATGTGGATAGTATCGTCATTGTAAATCAAAAGATCATTGGTTTTACTCTGTAATCTACCATTTAATGTTAAAATGAAAACATTTTCAATGGGGTTCGGGACTCCGAGCTAATGACATCAAAGTGCAATACCTCAAAATGAAGGCGCTGTGAGTGGAAGAGATAATATTCTGCTTTCATGTTACTAAGCAAGTAAGGAAGAAGTGCTTTGAACCATTTCATTTTCATAAACAGTCACCTTATCATTCATGATAACCATTCATCTATATACGATTCGTTCAATTGTTTATATTACGCCTAATTCATGATCCTTATGAAACTCTGCATTTTCCTGTACCTGTCTGCTCTTAATATCATACCATCAGAAATCAAATGAGGTTCATCATTTGCTTATTACCGCTCTTTTGAAATGTTTTCCGCCCTGTGAACACATTCATAAACATCATAAATGTAGACACAGTAGAGATTTAGATCGTAAAAGACATACCTTTTACACAGAAAAGTGTAATTTTCCAGGGAATAGGGAAAGCGGCGCACAATGTTTTTCTTAAATTTGTCTGGTGGTTGGTGTGCAAAGTTATTTTAATAAACATTATGGACAATTATATTATCCATTTTCACTTGGAAACGTAAACTAGCAAGTTTAGACATGGAGTTCACCGCGTGCGAAGAAATTGATTGCACATTCACTAATTTTGTACCTGCATAACGTAAAACACAACATCATTCATAGTACCTCAGTCACATCGCCAAACCGACTCCATACCGTCTCTAAACCGACTCCAAACCGTCTCTAAACCGACTCCAAACCGACTCTAAACCGATCGACTCTTGGCCATTCTGGGCAATGTAATTTTTTGTTAGGTCAATCGTCGGTGTTACTCGGTGTGACTGGGGTACCAAGGACTGGAATGACCCCCAAACGGTGGTAGAGGGTGCGACTCTCGATACAACAGTGCTAAGAGTAAGCAAGTAAAAGTCTACCGTCATATTTTTTTCTCCTTTTTAAGAAAAGAAGTAGAAATAGATTATAAGATTATAGATATGAAGAAGGAGCTGGCGTAACTAGACCTTCTCCTCAGGAGGGGCAAAAACACCCACGCTTACAATTATAATTGGGGGGGGCTGCATATTTCTTCATGGTCGAAATTTGTCAGGAGGTGCTACACTTGCTCATTTAAAAGGAGCACATGGTCCCACTACTAGTAGTGCAGTGCAGAATAACGATGGAGGGCAAGAGAGTACCATGATATTCATATCAATCTAGCCCTTTAATAAAGTGTTTTTATAGAAAGACAAAATGATGTGAAACTCTTTCTTTGAGCAGGGGCTGTTACTTGCAACGATCAACCTTGTCAGCCTGGGGGTACATGTCTTAATTTAGATGTTTTAAATCAGTTTGGTGTCTACTACATATGCTATTGCCTTGATGGTACCAGTGGCCCCAGCTGCGATGGCACAGGTTAGTGGAGGTGAAAAGAATCATGTAGCATACAAAAACACATACACACATGTCTCGCACACATGCGCAGGCACCCCCACATACACAGGCATGCACACTCTACCGCCCACACCCGCGCACCTTTACCATGTCATGTATCTACTTTCAAAGTCTGTCCCCGTCTTTATTCCATCCTAAACATGCTAAATTTATACTGTCACGACTAACTTACCTTCCTGGAAGCTAATTCCATGTGAGCATTTTCTTTTTGTGTGCATTTTCTTTGAAGGGTTTGTGCCAATATAATTGTTCCTTTAAAAGAGATAAGCGATCTTAAGAGCTGATGCTTGCCGATACTCGAATTTTTGATCAGCATATTCCTATAGTCTACAGTTAATATACCATGACATTATTCTCCGAGGACAAAACATTGCTTAATTCCGGGTAAAAATTTCAAATATCTATGGAATTCCAAACTTTAACCCTGCAACCGACACTATACCTAAACTATTCTGAAACCTAATTTAAAAGCAAACCTCAGCCCAGGTAGAAAACTTTATACTTATGAAGATATAAGAACAAATGTCAAGCAAGCAAAATGTCGGATCAAGGCCAATATCGAGAAAGCTCTAGACTGCCTTTGTGGCGCATCTCAGCAGAGAATCTCTTTTGAAGGAATATGTACACGATGCCATTCCCTTTACATTTTGCTACCAAATTTCCTTTCCATGGCCTATCGCTGAACAGTCACTTACAAATTCCCACATGCATATCAGTTATGGTTTTTCTTTCTCATGCGCATTTCTGCAGAGGATTGATCTGTATATGAAAGTGGTGAAATGTACAATATTGAGAAAGCAATTATATTGTTTTATGTTGTGATAATCAACCTTTCAATTTTAAAAACCACGTTAACATTACGTCTGCAATCGTATTTTATTCAACGAGTATTATTATCAAGTTATGTATGATATATTTTCAATACAACTTAACTTTTAATATTCGCTATGTGAATTCAACTCCTGTCATCACAACTCCAGTCATTACTACGCCCATAGCAACCACTATTGCAACAACTCCAACCGAAGAGCCGACAACTCCAACTGAAGAACCGACAACTCCAACTGAAGAACCGACAACTCCAACCGAAGAGCCGACAACTCCAACTGAAGAGCCGACAACTCCAACCGAAGAGCCGACAACTCCAACCGAAGAGCCGACAACTCCAACCGAAGAGCCGACAACTCCAACCGAAGAGCCGACAACTCCAACCGAAGAGCCGACAACTCCGACTGAAGAGCCAACAACTTCTGTAACCACAGAAGCACCAACAACTCCTTCTGATACAAGTATATGACACTATTGATATGTTTTCTTTATTAAAATACGTATATTATAAAAAGGGATTTAAAAAAAACTGCAATGGGGGGGGGGGGGGGGGGGTTACGGACCTTTTTACGGACCTCACACTTTTAATTATTTTTCTCTTTTTATTTCCTTATTTTTTCCGCCACGCAAGGGGGTGGCACGTGCACCGCCCCCCCCCCCCCCACCCCTGAACTCCATATATATGCCATTGAATAGTAGGCTGTTAAAGGTGATAAGCAACAAATCAAATGAGAAATGTACTAATGCATATCTTTATCATTAACAAAATTCCTAAGCATACCCGGCACCCATGATTTATAGTAGATTCATAGATTCATCAACCAAAAGTCCAAAAGTCCAAAAAAGCTAGTAGTGTCTGATGGTTATTATGGGTACAGCCCCCCCCCCCCCCCCATCTCCCAATCTACTGCGAATGCTGTTGACTCATATTGAGCCCAGAAAATATCACATTCTTTACAAATTCCATCAAAATTTATGACTTTTATCTTGTTTGAAATACATACATATAGCTATTAAAATCAACACACTTCCAATATGGAAATGCGTTAAAATGCTAGAACTTTTTATTTAATCCACTGCTTCCTTATTAAAGGCTTAAGAATAACAAATCTTGTAGTAATAGTCAGACCCATTACATCTTAAATAATTGTTGGTGTATTATATTAGTTTAACATACAGTTTTCTTCTTTTTTTTCTCTAGCATGCCTGGACGGTATGAACTGTGTAAACGGAAGATGCCTGAATAGTATTTGTATCTGTAATGAAGGTTACGAAGGCGATTATTGTGAATCAGGTAAATCACTGGTCATTAGATCATTGGTCTATTTCTGGACGTTTTAATTATTTTGTCCGTAAAACCATGACGCTATACAAACCCCGTGTTTGTGTGTGCACCCAACATATATAGAACAGTGTGAAGACCACGGATTCACAGTCTCCCCACCAATTCACCTTCCCCGGGGAAGGTGAATATTGGTGGGGAGACTTCGCACCGTTCTCTATTAGGCGGGCTCTATTTCATCAAAGATATAGGGTTAGAGTTGCAATTCGGTATTTACTTAGGTTAGGTTTCGGTGAGGGTTAAGGTGTTTTTTTTACTGACAAATTTGCTCTCAGCCAATCAGATGCAAGGACTTCAGTAGCTTATAGCAGTTGTCGGTAAAAAATCACTGACAAAACGATTGATGAAACGCTCTCCACTGGGGCCTTATTCTGAAAACGATGTTATCTTTTATGTTAGTATAAAACGATGTTAAATGTCATAACAAATCAAAATCAGAACAAATCAAAATCAGGACAAGTCATTGGTTAATGATTGCCAAAGATAGTTGTGCTCGCGTAAAGTTAACAGAGACATCTGCGCAAGCACCAATGATTAGTGTTTATTGCGCGCAATTTCAGTTTGTTATGACAATTAACATAGTTTTCCTTAACATAAAAGATAACATAGTTTTCAGAATACCACCCAGGGTTGATGTTGACATATGGGTCGGAACCAAAAGTAGTCAACATAAACCCTAAACGTTCAATTTAAGATTTGAGTCTGCCCTTGTATATCACGTACATGACAGCTGAGAATCTGTAGTTTATGAAAATGCACATGTCTCTGCATGATTGCGTCCCGTTTTTTTTAAATAACCTTTAATATGGAAAAAAGCGCCATCAGAGCGCGATGGGACGGAATTACTAAAAAAAGCAATTTAGTCAAAAAGTGCAAGGGCATTTGAAATATAGAGTTTGGAGTTGGAATATTATGCAATATTATTCAATGTCCAATGCCATTTCTGGGAATATTCTTGGTTTTAAATTTTTGGTGCAAAATTGTATTTTTGGGCACTTTGACACCCCGTTTTTATTTTTTGTAGGATAAACTGGAGTTTATAGACTGAGGTCTTATAAAGTATCAATGTGACTAACGTTCCATCACTTCTGTACCATTAATATTGATTCCCTTATATTTCGAGAAGAATTGTGATGATGATGTGGAATTTTGCATGGAAAGTACAGTCCCATGCATGTGATTTGATGTAAGTATACATTTTTTTAAAAACCCTAGCAAGTTTTTATTCATTTAATTTGAATAAATAAAGATTGACACTTTTCTTACCTGAACATTTTAGTTCAACCACAATTATTTAGAGAAAAGAACTATTTGATGATTTTCAAAATCCCCATTTGTTTTGTACATGGTGCAAAAGTGTCCACCCTCTCCAGTGATTTTTATCTCTTTAATTTACATTAACAATAAAGCTTGCCACGTCCCTGTGCCTTAACATTTTATTTCTACCATATTTTAAAAGAAAACAGTACAGTTGGATGATATTTTGTATTTTTTTAAAATCCCCATTCATTTTTGTAGATGGGACAAAAGTGTCCGTCCCGTCGCATTCCGTCCTGTCACGCGACACCCATTCATCAATTTTCAAATAAAAAAAATTGATTGGGCCAAAATCTTAGCTTCATGGCTGAATGATTATGTTCTATTATACTAATCAAACATCACAATACGTAGCTAGTCTTCAATTTTAACTTTGATAGAATTTTCCTTTGAATCTGTCTTACAAAATTTCACCATTCTATCGTTCCATCCCGTCCCGGATCCCGCCGCGCTAACAAAAAATGTTGTTACCATAGAAGCGGAATTGCGATAAGTCTTGTTTGTATTTCAATTGTTCTTCAATGTAAACTTACTATATAAGTAAAGGTATGCAGCAAGTAGCATTTCTTATTTTCTTGTGAGGAGAATAAATCCTATTGAATTCCGTGTAGTGTGAAAAATTGACTGCGGACCACTTTGTCTGAGCATGCGTCATTCAACTCGACATGGCAAAAATATCTCATCTCTTTCTGATTTCATTTGAAACTTTAAAGGGAAAGGTCGCCCTGGTATGAAGTTGATTTGAATAAATTTAAAGAAGAAAAATGAGACAAACAGATTAGTGAAAGTTTGAAAATCCGATAAGAGATAAAGTTATTATTTTTTGAAGTTGTAATCAATCACACACAAATTGGCAAAATGGTGACGTATCTTGCGGGCTCCTCTCCCATTTGCTCAGTACAGAAAATTTCATAAAATTTCATTTTCTTAGTTTTTGATGAAGGAATAAATGTCTTTCATACAGGTGTTGTGCAAAAACATATATATATTAACAAGGATTATATCTAAAGTGCATTATGATTGAGTATTTTCTTCGGAGAAAATGGAAATTAATTATATTTTGGGTACAGGGCAAAGTGAGTGAGAGGAGCTCCCAAGATACGTCACAGAGTTGCGAAATTGATTGTTTGATTGATTACAACTTCAAAATTGCATAACTTTATTTCTTATCGTTGTTTGCTCAAACCTTCACTGATCTGTTTCTTTATTTTTTATGTTTCTTTTAAGACCAACTTGTAATCAGGGAAGACTTAATTGCCCTTTAAATGAAATAGAATTTATAAGAAAAAGGCTGTAATGCTTGCATACTTCATCAACTACAGGTAATATAGCTGAATAATGTCCATATTTTGTAGAATGTGTACCGAGACCAAATTGTGTTTCTGTACTAAAATACACTCAAAGAATAATTCATTTTTAAAATGAACTCTCCTGCTCGCCCACTCGGCCTTTACTATATATACTAACTTATCTCTCTCTCTCTCTCTCTCTCTCTCTCTTCTGTTTTCCTACCTATTTACCACCGCTTCTCCTCTCTTTCTCTATCTCATTCTTTCTCATTCTTTCTCTTTATTCATCGTTTCATTCCTGTTTTTCCCGCAATCTATTTCTGCCTAGCTCTATTTATTTTATGTTACGCTTCCCTGTCCCTATTTCTTGCACCCTCTCTCTCCCTCTCTCCCCCACCCCCTCTCTCTTACTCACTATCTCCATTTACTTTTGCCCCGCCCTTGTACATAACCCCTTTCGCCTGTTGTAATCTCAGTATTTTCTGTCATTTATGCAACAACAGACATTGACGAGTGCCGAGAGAATCCATGTGGTACTAACGGTGAATGCATCAATCTTGAGGCCAGTTATGCTTGCAACTGTAAGAATGGATTTACAGGCCTCAGATGCGACATAGGTATGAATAACATTTGTACATTAGAGCAATAAGGGGAAATCTACCGTTCATTTGATGATAATATCCTGTTCTTGCGTATTTTCATGAGGAATAATCATACTAGGTCCCCGTTTCATAAAACTTATAATCAGTAACAACTCCCACAAATCTATGACAAATTTGCTCTCTGCCAATCAGCTGCAAGTATTTCAGTAGCTTATAACTGTTATGGTAAATGGTTATTGATAGCAAATTTTATGAAAAATGGGCCAAATTTAGATTGATGCCTTGCCAAAGGATGTTGGTGCTGTGTCAGGGATTTGAGATCCACTGTCAAGTGACATATCCACTAGACCACAGCAGAAAAATCAAGAGGAACATTTCGGTGAAAGTTTTGGAACATTACCACACTATCAGACAAAGAATAAGAAATTTATGAAATTCTGAAGGTTTAGATAGCTATGAATAAGGGACATATCCCACTGCCTGGCACGATGTGTGATGTCATCCTGGGAGAACCCTTCTATTTTTCTGTTTTGTACCCAAATTAACCCCAAATAACCCCCAAATAACCCTTTCCTTAATTTTGTAGAACAGGATTTTTTTTTCATGGTGGGGCTTTTTAAAAATAGCTATGGTGCCAAAGCATATCATGTGTGGCAGGTTTTACACATACAGTTTGAATGAAAGACCTCCAATGGCCCTTAGGCCATTCCAATGTGTAAAAGGTTTTTTGGAAGAAAACAGCATGCCAGCCAGGTGCAAATTTGAAATCATGTAGGCCCACTACAGTAGAATCTTGCCATAATGAATAATTCATATACAATTAGAGAATTATCATTCCAAAATATCATTATCATACATGTACTTCTGCTTTCACTCTCATTCTTCATTATTCTCCCAATCCTACATCATTTCCACATCCATATATTATTTCTATTGACTCGTTGTGTTTGTTTATCGTCGTCATCTCTAGAAACGAACGTGCCCGTGACGACCGGCACTCTTATTCCACCCTGGTGGATCGCCATCATCGCCATCATCGCACTCCTGATCGTCATCCTGCTGTTTATTGTGGCTTGTACTTGTAACGTGAGCAGCCCATCGTCGGATAAAGAACAACTGGCTTAATTTTCTTTCTTTTTCAAAACAAAATGAGTAATTTCTTTTCCCACTACCAAGCAATATACAGTTCATGCAGCAGGTGTGCAAACGTTTTTAAAAGAACATTCTTTATGAATTTCTATATGTTCTATAGGTTAATGGTTAAGGAGTATGAACTAAAATAAAGAATAACATTAAAACCTGCCTACTGACTGGGCGTTGTGGCGTGCGCCTGTAATCCAGCTAACAATGGAGGTTATAAACGGTCCAGTCTTTCGGATGGTGACGTTAAAAGAAAGGTCGGTCCCCAGACATAAATAATCATATCTGATTGATCCATGTCCGTAAAAACCCAATTACACACACACACACACACACACACACACACACACACACACGCACCCACGTTTACATGGCTTTACTTCCGAGGACAACTATTGTTCCTCTATTGTTACTCGTCCTCGGACAGTCGACGGAATAAGGCATAAATTCATTGTTCGACGTTCGAGGACTATTGTCCGGCTTCCGAGGACCATTGTTGTAATGATTTTTTTTTTGTTCTCTGTCCGAAAATGTCCTCGGACATAATGCTAAACAAACGCACGCACGCACGCACGCAAGTTGGGTTCCCTTTTCTACGTACGTACGGTTGCATCACCTAGTCTACTCACAAGTAGCTTCTTTGTTTATTGAGAGTGCATCTAAACTGCAATTGAAATATTAAAAGCTCATGTTTTGAATTGTTTAGAGGCATGCAACCCTAAACATCTGTGCAAAGTATTGAGTAACGGTATTTCCCTACACTTATTATAAACAGATAATCTTTGCCTCCATGTTCATGGTTTACCTTACAATGTTTTATGTTCTATTAATGCATAAAGAACTGAATATGCAATAGGATCAATGTATGCAATCTTCCCTTTTTAAATAATATTAGTGGAATATTGTCAAATTAACTTTATATCCTGACATACATTTCATACGCTCTTTCCTACAAATAATTTTTAAGTATAAGATTGTATTTTTCTATTCTTAGATTTTAGATATCACTTTGTTTTTTCTGAAATGATTATAATCATATATATGAATGGTTTTATTCAGAATAGCTTTTAGCAGTTATATATATTAAAAGGATGGCTGAAAGACAAAATCTTGAAGGTCAGAATTCCTTGGAACAACTAGGTTTCATGTCGTTTGTCTTTTTTTCTGTTGGGTGTAGATTTTTCTGATAATCTTTATTTTAGCTGCATGCAGATTTTAATGAATATCATTGTCTTTCAAATCATGGAATTATAATCAAAATGATCTATGCAATGCATGCAGTAATCAAGGCCTTTCATGTAGTGTAATAGTCCCTCATGCTCATGTAAAAATCATCACTTTTGTATTCATGATACATGTATTATCATAATCTCATTTTTTGTGAGTTATTTCTTCAAATTGCAATGTTGTTTTCACCTTTCATTTGGAAGATGTTATACCAAAATCAAATTGTATCAGACAGGTCAATCCAATACCCAGATATCTGTCAAAGGATTTTTGTTTTCTTCCTAAAATGTAGTGTATTAAATTTTTCTATTGGTAGAAATATGAAATTAAATAAAATAAATGTTAAATGATATCAGAGTATATGCATCCAACCATATAGCTTTTATATTATGACAACTTGTTTTTCAACATAGCTGTAAATATGGAACTGTTTGATATTGTGTTTTCATTTCTGAATTGGGTTTGCATAAATTCTTAAAAGGTGTTGCTAAAAGTACTATTTTCTGAACAAGAATAAAAAATTTCATGAAGAATTTACTTTACACCACCAGATAATGTTACATATGTGTCATGAATCATGTAATATCTGAAAATAAGGAAATTACATTTCCGCTATACTGTAGCTTATTTGCCCGATGAAACAATTGGCAAGTGCACACAAAAATTATACTTTTTCTCATTGGAAAGGTAGCAAATTCCATCTGAAATAAACACAATTTTATTCTAAAGCTGCTGGACCATCATGAATAAGCTTTGTGAAGACATGGAATGTTAAAACAGCAATTTTTTTTTTTTTTAATGTTAATGAAATAGAAGATAGGTTTCATTTGATGTTCATTTTTAGTTCATGTACTATTTTCTGAACAAGAATTTTTGTTGGTCTGAGTGCTTGTTTTATTACTCTCTCTCTCCCTCTCTCTCCCTTTCTCTATCTCTTCTTTCATCTCTCTTTATCACAAGACCTGCTGCTGCCAACCAAATGTAGTTTGATGTCATGGTACTTGAAATATATAAAATGTAAAATGTTGTTTTTGCTTTCCTATCTTCTTACAAATTTGTTGGTACATGTATTTTTAATTTATCTTTATTCATTTTTGGTTGCTGTATGTTGTATATTTTCAGACAGGCAATAAGAAAAATACACAAAGGTAAAACAAGGAATGGAGACGATTAATTCATATGCAAATAACTTTTTTAATGAAAAAATTTGAATGAAATTATCTTCAATAAATCATATTCTTTGGGTTTTAAATGAACTGTTTCTCTTGTCTTTTCTACAAATGTACATTCAAACTTAAGGACGTTCCAAATCCATGTCATTTTCACCAAACTTTGCATGCAGTGACTTTGGTCCATGAGAAGCCCAAATACGTATAGAAAATTATAGTCCATGTCGTTACTTTTTTTCTTATGGACACTGAACTGTGCCATGATTGAGTGACGGGTAGAATGACGTCATCGCAGGTTTTTGGCCATTGACAGGCCTCGGAATTCCCAATGTCGTATACAAATCCCTATTATTCTGTCAAAATCCATGGCATATTCGTCAAACTTTCCAGATTTGTAGGTAAAAGTATACTGAAGGAGGAGAAAGTTTTATAAATGGGGGTCCATGCACTCGTTTTTATGCTAGCAGTGCCCTCGGTTGGCAGAAAAAGTCAAAAACTCGTAAAAACTGGCTGGGAACCCGTCTGGAAATGGGATGGGTTAAAAAAAAAACTCTACTGTACATTCAAAATCCATGTCAGATTCGTCAAGTTTTTCAGATTTGTAGAGAATTATATACTGCAGAAGGAGAAAGTTTAAAAAAGGGGGGTCCATGCACTCGTTTTTGTGCTAGCAGCGCCCTCACGTGGCGGAAAAGGTCAAAAACTTTTGCAAAACTCGCAAAAACTCCAGAGGGGTCATTTCCCCCAAATATCATGCAAAAAGGGGGGGCAACCCCCCCCCCCCCCCTCGTGATAGTTAAAATATCTTGCCACCAAGTTAAACATGTGCAAGCCATATGTGCTAATCCATATACATGTTACTAGAACTAGAAAAGATAATATTGAGACTTCTGAAGTAGTGAATTTCTAATGTTTGTACATGTAGTTCATAGAAAGCACTAGCCATCCAAATAATTGGTGGAATTTCAAAAAAGAGGGAAAATTTAAAAGCTATAAATGTTTAATGCTTGGATATCATTCAAGTACTTTTCTGAGAAGCAGGACTTCTGGCATTATACAGTCTTCTTTTACAGTGCTCAAGTCCAACACAAGGTAACTCTCCCAGAGCTCCAATATTAACACCCTGCTTATAGCCGAGTGGCCAATCTGCAACACTCAACCTATCAGGTACCCATTTACATCCATTTGGAGAGTGGCAAATGTAGATAGCTCTCTTCACAAAGTATGTTAGTGCCATGCTGAGATTCAAACCCTCAATCACTTGATTAAATGTCAAGTAAATGAACCTCTACCTTCCAGTGGTTCCACAAGATATATGTGTGGAGGTTCTAGAAAGCTTAACCTCTTTCTTCCATCTAGTGTAGATGCATACAGTTTCCATTACAAGAAATGCTGTTCATCAAACCTCCCAGAACCTTGCATCAAACATGTCCTGTCCTCCTCCCAGTAGGCCTTTGGCCGTTTCAAACTCCAGTGGCATTGTCTTCATCTTTTTCTTGGTTTCCTTGGCAACAATCTGAAAAAAATCAAAAAAATCACTGTATTAATTTCTGTCACAACTCAAAACTGACCACTGAGCTAAGTTTTAAGGTAATCTTAATTCTTGTAATGGAATTATCTTCCAAAATAAAGTGGCTAGAAAATATTCTGAAATGTTAATTAGGCTGGTAATGGTGTGTTTGGACTGGCAAACTGTAAAACAAACTAAAATTGGAAATCACATAAACTGAAAATCACCAACATACAAAGACATATATGGGGCTAGATGCTCATATCATATCTTATGAATTGACTTTACAAGGCATGCACCTATTTTAGGAAGACAAGACAAGCTATCCTTCATCTAAAGATATTGTACTAAATTCAAATTCTTTAGTGGCTTTGAATTAAATAATGGTGTTTACTGCATGAAATACACTTTCGCTGCCCAAAGTGTTCGCAGGGTTTTGATGTCCAAGGAATGGAAAGGGTTAATTACCTCAGGTATGGTGAGGTCCAGGTAATCAGCCAGGTCCCACTCCACTTTGGGGAAGGGTTTCTCAATGTTTGCTGCACTTCTAGATACACCAGGGTCATAGTGTGACTTCAGAGTCTGGATCTCCCACAGGGAACTTTCCAAGGCGTTGCACTTGGATGGGTCTGGTTCATCCATCTTGTAAGGATCATCACAGAGTTCTGGAGTAGGAGAAAAGGTGGTTTGGAAGTAAAAAAAAGAGCAAATTAAAACCTATATACACCAGGGTCATGGTGTGACTTTAATGTCTAAATCTCCCACAGGGAACTTTCCAAGGCGTTGCTCTTGGATGGGTCGGGTTCATCCATCTTGTTGATCCTTACACGGGTGATATGGTGCAGAGTTGCCTGTACGACATATGTCTTTTTTCACCATACTTCATCCAAAAATTAAGAAGCTCGCAATATGACCGTTGAATAATGGTGCTTTCTGGTGCCACCACCTATAGACATGGCCATACCAAGAGATTTTTCATTCATGAATGAAATATGATAAATGTCATACATTGTATGGGACACTCTGCAAGGAATCGCCCTTGTAAGAACCATCAGAGAGTTCTGGAGAAATGGAGGAGAAAGGGGGTTGTTCAGAAATGAGAGTTAATCGAATCATTTTAGGCATCATGTACTTGCAATGTCTGAATCTACCACCAGGATATTGCAAGTGGTTCAGAATGGTTCAGATTTGTGAAAGTTTAATGCTGTAACATAATTAAATCCTACATTACAAACCTCCAAAGTGAGTAAGCTAAGGGCCTTTAATAGCTGTGCATAGCTGGTTTTCTCCACTCCATCTACCAATCATTTACATGTACAATCTTTTTATTTTGCCACAGCATTCTTTTTTTAACCCTTTCCTGACAGGAATTATTTAATGGCTAAATTGATAATATTTTGTTCTTCAACAATAATATTTTACTTTTAAGGTTACATGGTTCTTATAAACTGTAATGTCTTTGAGAACAACATACATAGTTAGGAACTTTGATGAAAAGTTGAAAAAAATGTATGAAAAACAATGGTTTTGAACCTCTCAGTTTGTTGCCAATTTCAGGATTTAACAGTTTATTCTCCCTTTAAAATTCCTGACATTAGACGCAATATGGTCATGCAACAAAAATGAAAAGTGTGTGCAGAATATTTGCATCTGATATCTTTTTAGAGCTCTGAATCAAAAGTTATTGAGCCAAACCACAAAATGTAGAGTGATGTAGCGAAAGGGTTAAAAGCAGATTATCCTGTCATGTGTGAACGAGGCTTGACAGGTGCTTACCTCTAGGGCCATGAGGCCTATGAACCAACACCTTACAGTTGGGATGTCTCATCATCAGGTTACATACAAATGGAATGAGCATCATCAGGGCATGAGGGGGAGCCGTTAATGAGAGTCTCGATAACCTCTTAGCAAATGCCGCTATGACATATGAAGGTAAATGCCTGGAAAGAGAAATAGAAACAGATTTTTATCCTATATCAAGCATAACCATAACAGTGTTACCTTATAGCCATCACTTTCAGTCAAAGTTCCTCACTTTAAAAAGCCAAAAGCCTTGTTCAAGCACGCAACAGTGAATAGCTTAAAAGACAGCCATAACAAAAAATGTAATTTTACATGTAAATTAGCAGTAAGTGGGAGGTAAATCAAAATAGCTGCCCGTAACAAAGACCCCTTTCTCTGTGATCAGCGCATAATAAAATAGAGACTTATGACGTGGACTGTGCCTATGTGATTTTATTTTGCATTGGCATGTTTAAAATAAGGCTGTTACCGCAGCTTCACACTATCTGGTAGACGATTCTAAGATCTATCTATCTACATTTTTATTAAAATGACTGTACATCAAGCTGGCTTGCCAGTGGTTTTGGCAAGGTTTCAATACCATACTTCCTCTCAATCAAACATGTCAGTTGAGAACCAGAAGGGCATGAAGTGAAACCTTTTAACAAAGGGTTAGAACCCCTCTGGCTCTCAACACACAATATGTTTCTCCACATTTCTCCTACTAGAATTTTCAAAAAGACTAGTCTATAATTTCTTCTTATCTTGGCCGAAATCATAATTATTTCATCTGTTTTTGCAACAAAATACAATTTTAAAAGCACATCTGTTTTACTCACGTTGAAGATAGGAACAGGTCAGCAAGGTGAAAGAACCTGGCCTTGTACTTAACATGGAAGATAGAGGGCTCAAACATGGCATAAAGCTTGGTGTAGAACTCTGGATACTCTCTATAAAAAATAAAAACCAAAATAGACACAGTATTATAAAAATACATCAGTATGTCGCACTCAATACAAATCATACTGCATTATAAAACACATTCAGTGGCGCCAAGGGCACGTGCCCCTTAGTTTTTCTGTGTTGTGATTTTTATCATGGGAGGGGGATACCCCCATGCACACCCTCAGCTCTCTCGCCGCTGGTGCCCCCCCCCCCCCCCCCATTTCAAATTCCTGGATCCACCACTGACATTCATATATCACTGTCAATATGGGGGGTAGTCGTTTTTTCCAAAGGTTCATATTTCCGAAGGTTCGCAATTCCGAAACACAAATTTCCCATAGCAAAGGGTTTATAATTCTGAAGGTGAAATAGGGTTTGTAATTCCGAACATTTGATGCATTACTCCGAAGGTTCAATATTCCGAAGGTTTGTAATTCTGAAAATACAATAGAGCCCTACATGACTTTTTAGAATTACGAACCTTCGGAAATATGAACCCTTTTTCATTTTCGGAATAATGAACCCTTTTTTCACTTTCGGAATTACGAACCGTCAGAGAAACGAACCTTCAGAAAAACGAACCTTTGGAATTATGAACCTTCTGAAAAAAGACATGTAACCGTCAGTATTACAGGGTTACTATACTGCACCAATCAAATTTTCAATAACTCATCTCTACAGCTCTCAGAAACTGAACTGTAGTATTAAACATGACTACTGATCCAAGAATTCAGCAATGCCAAAATCTGATCACATAAAAGATAAATGAACAATCACATGTGTACAATTGATTACATACATGTACAAATTTTCATTTATGTGGAATGCAGTAGTTTGCAAAAGGTATGCTCCACAATTTGTCAAACAGCGTCCCCCGCCCCCCCCCAACAAACACTCCAATATCTGACCATAAAAATAGTTCCAATTATAACTTGTGTAACTAATTTGCAAAAAAAAACAACTACATATCAATTTCTTGGTATTCTAATACATTGTATTATGAGTATAGAATAAAAAATAAGTGTCCTGCGTCGGTTGATGAAAAATACACAAAAGTCAATGATGAATAAGACAACCGTTAAGAGATGAAAGAATTCAAATTTTCGCCCATAGGGCTTCATCAGGAATCCTGATCAGGATCAGGATCATTTTCATAAGGATACTGATGAAGCCCTATGGGCGAAAATTTGAATTCTTTCATCTCTTAACGGTTGTCTTATTCATCATTGACTTTTGTGTATTATGAGTATATGTACACATAATACATGAGAGTAGAAAAGTGAATACTTACAGGTTATACTGATTGGTGAGAATAAAGAGGCCATTCAAAGCAAGAAGACTGATTGCTCCACCTGTACCCATTCAAATAAAATCTTCATTTCAGTTCAATTCAATTTAATTTAATGCATTTTATTTACACTTGCCTATGAAATAGACAAGGAAATTTGACATGCATGTATGTTCACAACTGGAAGGAAATTTAAGCATAACATGAAACAGCATCTACATAAATAAAGTATTTCACAAAATAACGCGGAAATATGCTTTCATACTGTAGCCCTTGAAAAGCTTATTAATCTCCTTTATCACACATTACATGAGAACTCTTCATGATGACGTTTTTTTTAATGAAAATATAAATTTGTCACATATCTAGACCTCTATGCGGTAGGTAATTTCAAATTTTTCCTTTTCTTTTTTTCTTTTTTCCCCCCTTTTTCATTCTTTCTTGGCATGGAACATTTTTTTTTTTTTTGGGGGGGGGGGGGGCTGCAGTCCCCAAGCCCCCACCAGTACACCAGTGACTGTAACCTTTGAAAGAGATTCAATACCAACCTATGTCATATGAAGCTGTGAGGAAGTCAGTCAGGAGAAGGGGCGTCGTCATGTGAGGCATCACATTCTCATGAATATTTATGAGGATCTGTTTGTAGACCGGAGCAGGGAGGGGGAAACGTAAGAAGGCCAGCCAAGCATTTGTGAAAACTCTGCGATGCTCCTGAGATAGGATGGTTAAAAATACATGTACAGCATTCCTCGGAAAAAATCAGTACAATGAATTAAGAATATACAGTGGAACCTTGTTATAAAGAACACTGTTATAACAAACTCTCATTATAACAAGGTGATTTTGCTGGTCCCACTTCTTTGTATTCTATAGTTTTTTAGCCCTTATATACATGTAGCAAGGTTTGATATAAAGTCAAATAGGTAATTTCCTTGGTGTCCGCTAGCTTTTCATAAGGAAACCGCTATTCATAGAAAACCGCTATTCATTTAACATGTGCTATGAATAGCAGTCCTTATGAATAGTGGACCTTAAATATGAATGGAGGTCCTTTAATATGAATAGCAAGGTAATTTGCCTATGGTTTGCTCGCTATTTAGAAGGACCGCAATTCATACAAAACCACTATTCCTTTAGTAACGCATTATGGATAGCGGTCCTTATGAATAGCAGTCCTTATGACATAGTTAGCGAAGTTACCCCATTTCCTTGGTACCAAGGAGTTTGTTATAACAAGGTTCCACTGCATGATACAATTAGCGGCAGTATGGACCCATATTTATAAAAACCGTACTAGTTAACTAACAAGCTGAACATGAAGCTTATGCAGTTAGTTTACAACTAGCTGAGTATGATTCTATGAACATGAGCCCAGTAAATCATAATATGACCTTTGTAATATTAAAAAGATTTTTGTAATTTTCACAATAAATGTATTTCATAGTCATCCAACGAAATAAACTACCTTTCTTACACAAGCATATATTGTATTAGAAATTTTTTTGAACTTCCAAAAATAGCAAAAATACACAATTTTATAAAGCATTATAAATGTAAGAAGTTTGAACCCCCTGGCACCATTGAGTGAATACCAAGGTTCTCAATAAACCACTAGGTTTAATCTTGCAAGGATTATAGGAAGGGTGAAAGGCATCAAATGCTTCTCCCCTGCTGGAATCTTGCATTATTTTCTTACAAACTTTTAATTTCAACTGATGATTTCAAGTTTCTATTTCAACCACACTATTAAAGGCCAAACTGTGACCTAAATTCCTCCTTGTTTACCCATTCAGTGTACATTTCACAGAATATAGAGAGATAACTTGCTTGTAAATTTCATCCTGCTTGAAAGTGAATTTCACTATTTGATGGACAGGTGGAATGTGAAATGGTGATATGGTTGTAGATTTCCTGTTGATTTCCAGAAATTCAAATTCCCTGCTAGTGAATTCCATGTACATCCTGCCCTCCAGGTGTGCATGTAGATTTCCAGATTCCTTCAAGAGCATTGGCTCCTGGGGAGCGTTTCATCAAGCATTTTGTCAGTGATTTTTACCCACAACTGTTATAAGCTACCAACAAATTTGTTCTCAGCCAATCAGATCCAAGGATTTCAGTAGCTTATAACAGTTGTGGGTAAAAATCACTGACAAAATGCTTGATGAAATGCTCCCCTTGAACTGCATGTTGACTCTTTTTTCTTTCTCTCTCTTCCATGTTTAAATTGGCTTTTCATATTTTTCTTTCTTTGGGCCCTGTTGCAATAAAACTTTGTAACATAAATCTCGATCGTGACATAAAATTCTCCGCAAAAGCTATGTCTTGGACATTTATGTTTATGTCGTGATTCAGGGATTTATGTCATGAATCATGACATAAAAGTTTTATGCAACAGGGCCCAGGCCTGATTAGGGAGTTTATACGAACTTGAGCACCAAGTATAAAACTCCACTTCTTTGACTCATGCAAGTGGTGATTTAACATTTACTCTGGCAACAATTGGCTTTATTTCATCCAAGATATAGGATCGGGGTTAGGGTAAAGGTCGTTATTGGGTTTTAGGTTAGATTTAGCTTTAGGGTTACATGTTGGTAATTGTTTGCTCCAGAAGTGAAAGAACATGTAGGGATTTTCATAGTGGAAAAAGGAAAATGACTGCAGAGCATTTTTAGTCTCAATTCAAAGAAAAAATAAAAGCAACTACAGTTTTCTAAATCTATGTATATTTATATTCTCTCAATTCTTATAGTTCACAAAACTACTGATAGCTGAACTGCTTACTTTGAGGATTGTTATCTTTGCTCTTTCATCAGGATCAGGAGCCACCCCCAAAAAGTTGTTGATGCTCTCCTCATCAGTTGGCATGGTAACAGCATGCAAGAGATGCACTGTGTTGTTACACAGGCTTGTCAGCTCCATCTAGGGTAAAATTAGCAATGTCATGAAAATATAGCTCCCTGAGGGGTTTCATGGCAACAAACTCTAAAAAATAGTTGAATTACACCTTAATGCTGACTTTACTACACACCATATCAATAGGCAGGCCATGTGAAAACTAATCACTTTAAAGATCTCCTTTCTAAAGTTACCATGCATGGAATCTGGCTTATAAACCATGTGAATAGAATAAATAACACCAAAAAGAAAAAACAAAATATATACAAAAAAAAAGAAATATTACTTAGCAATAATAGATGCAAAGTCTTAACCAACAAGTCATAATAGATAACATGATGAATATGTAAGTACAAAAAGTGTCAGAAGAATAATAATAATAATATTCCGCTTTTTATATAGTCTCCGGCAGGCTTTCAGGTTGTCAAGAACAACCTTTGTTTGAAAGGTATGTATAAAATTTGCATACATTACCGAAGCGGTCTATTGTACCTTGCTAGTATAATATTTTATTCCTTCTTATCGCAAAAATAACATTATCAGGAACCTTCCTTGGTCTTATAATTTTTTTCCATTGCTGGATACGCAAACATGGTTTAGCTCATATTACTCTCTAGGACAAAATATTATATATCATCAAATTTTTTACCTGGTTGAGTTTTTCCTTTGATTGCTTTGAGATATGATGTTGAACCTGCTGCAATACATGCTGTCTCACATCGTCGTACTCCATATATTCCTTAAACCGACCAATCAGATCACTGAATACCACAGTCTTTGACAAAAACTGAGGCACCAAAAGCTGTAGAAGATCATACAAAGAAATATTTATGGACATAACATTATCATGATATCATGTGATTGAATAGAACCATTCCTCCTCATTTTCCAATTAATTTTTTTTTTTCAATTTGATTCCTTAATTTTTTAGAAATTGTTTCTGAATACTGCCAAGCGCTTAGGCAATAACAATGTAAATTGTAATATATCCTACAATTGTATCTTATTCAAAAAGATATTAACAAGATTGAAATACATAGTTCTTTTGAAATTAATCAAATATATGGAAAAACAGATACAGTGAAACCTGTCTATAAAGACTGCTCAAGGGAGACAAGAAAAGCGGTCTTTATGAGGTGGTCTTTATGTACAGGTTCCTTTAATACACGTTTCAATGAGAAACACTTTTCAAGAGAAACGAAAATTGTGGTCTTTATAGACAGGTGGTCTTTCTATATAGGTGGTCGCTAAAGCAGGTTTGACTGTATTGGGTTTATATTGAAGAATAAGAAAAACAGGAGGGGGAAATGCAATCAATCGAGCATCTAGGATACATAAAAGAAGTTTAAAAAGCTATCTCTCCTTATCATTTTGAGAAATGTGAGGATTCCAAGATCTCACAGTATATTATATACCAATTCTTATGTAGACATGGCCAACCTTTCCCAATAGACCGCTTCTGTAATATATACAAATTTATGCACATATATTCTCTGAGCGCCTAGTGACGAGCACCGGAAGCTTTTAGGTTGTCAAGAACAACCTTTGTTTGAAAGGTATGTATAAAATTTGCATGTACCAAAGCGGTCTATTGCTTTGAGACAGTTCTTTCTTTGAGCCAGTTTCTTTCACAATGTAATCGCATGACCAGAACTAGTGATTTAATCACTTGACCGGGAATGCAAAGGTTGTGGGTTCGAACCCCGGCATGGCACATACTGTATGCCCTTGAAGAAGGCATTTTATCTACATTGCTCCTCTCCTCCCAGGTGTACTGGAAAGATGCGAACCTCATTGTGGTTGGATTCAATTGCATGTGCGCGCTTGGCCTACAAACAGGCAACAGGCTGGAATGCTCCCCAGGAGTGGAGAATGTGCAAAATCTAAATAAGAAACAGCTATTATTATTATTAATTACTAGTAGTAGTAGCAGTATTAGTACAACATTATTTCCGACGTTAGGGGGAATCCTAACAATGTGGTTTATTCCGTCACAATAGAAATTCGACATTACAGGGAAAGAAACCGTGCGTTAAGGAAGGGCAATGCTAACAATAGGCTGAGATAAAAGGATTCCCCCTAACGCTGGAAAAAGAGTTATTATTAGTAGTATTATTATTAGTCGTATTATTATTAGTAGTAGTAGTAGTAGTAGTAGTATTAGTATTATTATCATTATTGTTATTTTTATTATTATTATTATTTTAAGCATGAGACAAATGCAAAGGATACACAAACTATGATATACTCACAGCAACAATATGAATTGGGAAGAAGTAATGTGAGGAAGAGCCATCTTTTTTGAAGGGATGTTTAGATTCTTCTGCTACAAACTTCATCAGTGTCCTCAGAGCAAGCTCCTGTTGCAGAAAAAATTGCACACACTGCCAATTATCATTTATTACATGACGAAATGAAAAGTATGATGATCAAGACCCTGTTTCATAAAAGTAGTTATCAATAAAAATTATTACAAGCTACTGAAATCACTGAATTTGATTGGCTGAGAGCAAATTTGTCATAGATTTGTGTTAGTTGTTATAAATAGCAAGTCTTGTGAAACATTATCATATTAAGTATTGAATTTTACAAAATGATCATAACAATAACATGTCATGCAAGAAAAAGCTGTAATTTTTTTAGTTAAATACATGTAGGAGTCAAAACCTTATCTCCATCTTGGTCTTTTGTGTTGTGGTTTTCATGTTCTTCTCTCTTCTGAACTTTTCCTCCCGTTTTTCTCCACTTTCTAGAATCTTTCTTCCCGTTTTTCTTCTTTCTTTTCATCTTTAATTCCCTCCCTCCTTTTTCCCCCTCCAAATCTCTATTTTTCTTCATATATTTTCTCCCTCTTCATTTCTTTTCTCTCCCTCCTCTGGTTCTCCTCTCTTCCCCTCTTTTTCTTTCCTCTACCCTCCTTTCTTTTGTGCACCTTCTCTACCACCTTCCATTTTTCTCTCTATCTCTCCTCTTCTTCATTTCACTCCTTCTACATTTTGTTCTTTGCCACCTTCTCTTTTTCCTTCCCCCACTCCCACTTCCTTTTTCTTCGTCTAATTTTTTTCTCCCCTTCTCCATTTTCTCCCTCTCCTCGCTTTGCCTTGTCTTTGTTCTCTCCTCTTACATTTTTCTCACAGCCTCATTTATAGTCTTTCATCATCCCTCTTCTTTTTTTCTTCCTCTTTCTCTTTCTGCCCTTCTCATTTTCTAATCGCTCCAAACATCTTCTTTCTTTTTCTTACACTTGACATCTTCATATGACCTTTGGTGAACCATATCAATACATTTAACTTACCTGTAATACAGGCACTGTTACAAACATCCCCACCACATTGCTGAGACACCTGATGGCATCGCTGTACCTCGCCTGCAACCACAGCCGATACTTCTCCTTGCTGCCAGAAATGCTTGAAGATACAGCCATAGAGTCCTCAGCCAAGAGATGGCAGAAGATCTTAGACGTAGACTGGATGGCAGCACTGGCAATTTCTTTTTCATCGTGCTGAAGATCACACAGAAGTGAAGAAATTAAAAAAAGATAGATAAAGAGAGAGAGAGAGAAAAAGAGAGAGAAAAAAAAAAGATACAATAAGTGAAGATGTCATCATGGTACAGTGGTTTATTCATTTGACTCTGAATCAGGAGGTTGAAGGTTCAAATCCCAGATGGGCACTTATGTGATTTTGCAAGGCGTTTGCTTTTCTCCATCCAGGTGTTCAATATGCTAAAGGGGCGGGGCTACATATTTGGTTACTCGGCTTTAGATAGGGGAAATGATACCAGGGTGCAAGGAGCTTTGCAAGTCTCCTGACATGATGGACATTACTCCTAATCCTATACAAGAAGCCATTATTATTACATCACTGACAATGAAAATGAAAGTGAAAGTGAAGAGACAATGTAGCAGAGTTCTCACTTTGGTATAACACTAGAATTTCATACATGTACTTAACTTGAAATTGAAAAACAAATTAGAAATGTCCATTGCCGCGCAATGCGAATGTATCCCCCGGCCCACTGGCAGCGATTTGAAGGAGGGACAAAGAACCTCCCCCCTCCCTTCCCTCAAACAAAAGGATGGCGTAGAGATTGAAACCAGTGGCCTGGACTATTGCCAACACTAGAAGCAGCATCACCAAAACAATGTGTGTAGATTAGAGTATAATGCATCTCTATAGAAAATTCAAAAGAAATCTCTCAAGAAATGTGACCAGCAGAGCGCACACAAGATATCCACTAAAATATGACCTTTGATGACCCTATAAAAGACGGAACACTGGGGGCAGCATCACCAAAAACTGTAGAGGTCTAGAGTCATCTATGATGAACCTTCATACAAAATCTGAAAGGAATCAGATGACAAATGTGACCTCCAGAGTGCATGCAAGACCGCAACCAAAATATGACATTTGACCCTATAAAAAGCAGAGCACTGGGGGCAGCATCAGCTCCATATAAAATCTGAAAGAAATCTGTCAAGAAATGTGGCAGTTAGAGCGCACAAAAGACATATGATCTTTGACCCTATAAAGAACGGAACAATTAGGGCAGCATTATCAAAAAGTATAAATTTGTACCAAGATACATCTCCATACAAACTTTGAAAGGAATCCGTCAAGAAATATGGCCTGCAGAGCGCACACAAGATATTGTCGAAAATATGACCTTTGACCTTATAAAGGACGGAACACTGGTGGCAGCATCTCCAAAAACTAAAGATGTGTAGATTTGGTAAAGATACATCTCCATACAAAATTTGAAAGAAATCCGTCAAGAAATGCAAAAGAGCGCACGAAATGGACAAATGACCTTTGACCCTATAAATGACGAAACAATGAGGGCAGCATCACCATAACTAAAGATGTGCAGATTGTACGATGTGGTGCAGATGTCTGACGAAATTTCCATTAATGCTGAACAAAAAGTCAATGTAGATGGCACTGAGCCAGTTGACACCTCAACGTTTAGCAATAATGGAAATCTCCACCACTGCACCACATCATATAGTTTCGATTATGATTGTATCGCTGACAGCGCGTGCGCCGTCGCACGCAGCCGACATTTTAAATCTGCATGACAAGAGAAAGCATGGATACACCTAGCCCCGGGACGCTGCCACGAAGTGGCAGCATCCTGAGTGAAACCAGTACGATTCGGTGGGTCTCACAATTTACCAATGTTCAAATGACCATTGAAAATATGGCCACATAAGTTATTTTTTTAAATTAAAGGATCATATATACGATGCCACTTACCTAAACAGACCTTCCGCAAATCAGCTTTTCCTAAAAAATGTGTACAATCGATGAATGTCACTTTTTACTCTCAATTTTTGAAACCAGTCCCATTAGCCATGTTGTTGAAGCAGAAGCGAAAATAGGCACTTGCGCATGCGCCTATGAATATTTATTACGACGACGGCAGAGTTTTCATCACAGGAATAATGAATATTCATATATCCACTGTGATCCGGCGATCTCTATTCGCTCGAGCTCCTGCCTGCCACTCGTCTTAATGAATATTCATAATGCTCCCTTCTTGTCTGACGCATGCGCATTGCAAGCAAAACACCGACCTACGGAAGTTTTTAGTACAGGCTTTTGGAGATAAATAGGCCTTTTTTGTATCATCCTCATTGAAAAGAAAGACGACAGTCAATCGTAAAGTACTGTAAGTACCTAAAGTAGCCTAAAATCAAATAATGTCATGTTTCATGGCTATCATTTTGACAAACGACCTTGTAATTAAGAGACATCCAAGCAATCAAAGGACTGCTGATCGCAGCCCGAACACATAGTGTTCGGGCTGCCGCAGTAAGGATACACCAACATTGGTGAGTTCTCGCAAATTTCTTATGCTATATTTTGCCATTTTTTACACTGTTTACAGTAAGCAGGGTAAGAAAATGATTTGAACACAAACATTTCAAAAGTTTCCTTAGGAGGAGATGTTGTGGTGAAGAACCTGTCAGTCGCGGAATAATACAAATAAAGCATGAGAGGTATATTAAAGAAATTCTTGTTCATTTTCAGGTCAAAACCTTAGGTGCGCAGACACATAGGGCTCCCCTTCATACTTGCCGGCACCGGCTCGCGCGCCCGCCCATACTGCCCGCGGCGTTCGTTAATACCACTGCCATGGTGCCATGACTGCTCCCATGCCACGGCCTAGACCGAAATTTTCTGTCTCCAGTACGTTAGCCTCTTATTTGGGTAGGGTCGGCTACTACTTGGAGACAGAAGCCGTCCTATCACTTTGCTGTGCAAAATTTGTCTATGGCGTTGTGCCGTTCTAGTCTCGTACAAGGCAAAATGATTATAAAGGAAAAAATACGATAAATTCATTACGAACTCGTGCACATTAATTTCAAAACGGTTATTTCTTTAACATTAAATATGTTTGTTTAGTGTTAAAGAAATAACCGTGTTGAAATCAATGTGCACGAGTTCGTAATGAATTTATCGTATTTTTTCCTTCATAATCATTTTGCCTTGTACGAGACTAGAAGCTCGGGTAACGGTTTGAATACGGCTGCAGGATTTTCGAACGGAGAAGACCTTGGACCCTGAATTACATGAAAAAGGAGCATTAAATGGATCATTTGGTCAAATTGGTATGTTGAACAGTTAAGTATATGAATTAGAGCCTAGGCCTTATGATTATTTTAAAAAAAATACAGAGGAAAAATGATTTTTTCCTACTGTTCCAGCAGGCACAACCCCATAGGCATAGCCATAGACAAATTTTGCACAGCAAAGTGATAGGACGGCTTCTGTCTCCAAGTAGTAGCCGACCCTACCCAAATAAGAGGCTAACGTACTGGAGACAGAAAATTTCGGTCTAGCCACGGCCATGCTAGCCTATGGCCATGCAGACATCTCAATCACTCATAGCTACATTCCTATACTTCGTGTGTATAATGTAGGCAGTCATACACCTCAACTTTTTAAAACACCACTGCACAAAAGACACCAACATTCACTCAAAATCGGCATTTAATTTACAAAAACCAACCCCAAAATATTCAAGAAATACAATAAATTCAACTCACCGATGTTGGAAAATATATTTCCAAAAATGAAATCCGTAATTTACTGTCGATTCTCGCGAAACGAGCTATCGGAGTCATTGTGTACATTTCCTTGTCGCCGCGGGCGCTGACATCTCCCCAAAAGAGTTTTGTCCTTAAAAATTCGGTCCCTATATGGCGTACACAGAAAAGTCCCTGATTTTATGTGTGTGCGATCGTAAAGATCGATGTGCGCTTGCGATCCCGAGTTTTTCGTGGACAAAAATTTTATTGGCCGATTTTAGTCTAAGACATCGGCAGTATGTAGGTATGTTACAAAAATTTGAGTAATCTTATTTCAAGCATATAATTGATTCCATCATATAGAGCTTAATGAAAGCTTCAATTTGATACCTCATTCAGCTCTGTAGCTGCAAAATTAATGAAGTTAGTCATTTTTATGTCGAAAAATGAGCGCAATTAATTTCTTTTGTTTTCTATTGTTTTTATAGGAAAAAAAAGTCAAAAGTTGTGATCTCGGACCATCCATTCAAACACAAAAACTTTTATAACTTTCTTAAAATTAAAGCTAACAAGATGAAACTTTCAGCAATTACAGATAATAACAGTATGAACATTATGTGAAACTGTCTCATAAAAAAACAAAGGATAACCATTAATTAATTAATTAATTAGGTGATTATTTTTTCTTTTCGTTCCATATTAAATGTATTTATCTGGTTTTTATATACGTGTATATATATAATATACTGATTTCCGCTCGAAATCTCTTTTATTTCACCAATCTTATTTTGTAATGTTAGATCAACTGTATATAATATGTTTTGTTTAGTAGTTTTCTCCCTCTCAAACAATTACTTTAATTAAACGAAAATCTTTTTTTTTAATATATAATATTGTATCATTCGTTTAGGGGGTCTACATCACACAAGCTAACCTTTTTAGTAGATCCCTCCACATATCCTTTTGTCATCTTTCTATGTCATATCCATGTATTCTGTTTTTGCAGTGTTTGTAACTTGTACATATTGTTGTAATTTCATTGTAAATGTGGAATCTGAATAAAATAAAATCAAATTATTTTGTGACTGCATATGTTTTTGTGTATGTAAAAATGAAGCGTTTACTGAAATTATCAAGTCATCGAAGTCAAATGCAGGATATTTGTAAATGGAACAGACAAGGACATTGGTTCTATCATCTGGTAAGGATCTTGTACATCTTAGTTAATTAATACCATAATTAGTTATTTAATTAAGTAGCAATTTTCATCAATAAGTTAACTAAATACTGCAAATTTGTCGAAGAACTGAAGTTGAAAATTGTAATTGTGGATAAAAAATATTGACCGAAAATAGGTGTTAATATTCTTTTAAAAAAGATAATTACACTAATTAATACATAATTATGAGAAAACTATTGCAATTTATTGTCTGCAGGTTTTCAGTTCAAAACTTTAAATTATCATCTATTTTGTCAAAGCAAATTTACATTTTTGCAAGGCTTGGAAAAATTAGATTTGAATTTCTTCCTGAATTAAATCCAAATGATTAGTAATTTAAGCAATAAAATACATGTACAGTAAAATTTAGAATGACATGAACTATAATTCAGAGATGTTATTTACTTCAAAATTATGTTTCTATTCTAAAAAATATGATTATTAATCTCCTCTGCATTATTTTCAACTCACATTGTATGATTGGGGGGGGGGGGGGGGGCCTACAGCTAGGCACTTTGTTTTGTATGTGGAGCGCATTATTCTCCCCCACCCATGGACTGCAATATAAAATGCACACATGCAATCGCAAGCTCAGGGGAGCGTTTCATCAAGCGATTTGTCAGTGATTTTCACTGACAAATTTGCTCTCAGCCAATCAGATGCAAGGATTTCAGTAGCTTATAACAGTTGCCGGTAAAAATCACTGACAATACGCTTGATGAAACGCTCCCCCGGATCGCACAGAGCAAAGCGCATGCATCTCCCAGCGGCCGGGAAGCCATCGCTTCGCCGTGTCAACTTTGCAATGACATCCCTCAACTTCGCAACTAAAAAAACACATTTCTTATCGTAGAATTTTCACACAAATTCACCAACATCAAGAAAACATGTATAGAAAACATCCATTATACCTTAAATTGAATCCATTATCCACTCATAGCTACATTCCTATACTTCGTGTGTATAATGTAGGCAGTCATACACCTCATCTTTTTAAAACACCACTGCACAAAAGTCACCAATATTCACTCAAACTCGGCATTTAATTTTCAAAAACCGACCCCAAAATATCCAAGAAATACAATAAATTCAACTCACCAATGTTGGAAAAGATATTTCCAAAAATGAAATCCGTAATTTACTGTTGATTCTCGCGAAACGAGCTATCGGACACTCATAGCTACATTCCTATACTTCGTGTGTATAATGTAGGCAGTCATACACCTCATCTTTTTAAAACACCACTGCACAAAAGTCACCAATATTCACTCAAAATCAGCATTTAATTTTCAAAAACCGACCCCAAAATATCCAAGAAATACAATAAATTCAACTCACCAATGTTGGAAAAGATACTTCCAAAAATGAAACCCGTAATTTACTGTTGATTCTCGCGAAACGAGCTATCGGAGTCATTGTGTACATTTCCTGGTCGCCGCGGGCGCTGACATCTCCCCAAAAGAGTTTTGTCCTAAAAAATTCGGTCCCTATGGCGTACACGGAAAAGTTCCGATTTTCTGTGTGCGCGATCGTAAAGATCGATGTGCGCTTGCGATCCCGAGTTTCTTCGTGGACAAAAATTATATTGGCCGATTTTAGTCTAAGACATCGGCAGTTTGTAAACAACACGCGATCGCGAAACAAATCGGCGGGGATTTCTCCGGTTTTGGACAAGATTTTGACTTTGGATTTTGCTGAAAATATCAAAAGTTCTTCCTAACGGCCATTTGAGGTAGGAGTGAGATTTTTAAGGGCTGAATTTGAAAGCAAGTATTTAAAATATTTATCTTATTTTTCCCCCCATACCTTTAGTACATGCGACAGAAAATACCAACTATTTTACAGTTAATGTACCCGTGAGTGCTATCGGAGTCATTGTGTACATTTCCTGGTCGCCGCGGGCGCTGACATCTCCCCAAAAGAGTTTTGTCCTCAAAAATTCGGTCCCTATGGCGTACACGGAAAAGTTCCGATTTTCTGTGTGCGCAATCGTAAAGATCGATGTGCCCTTGCGATCCCGAGTTTCTTCGTGGACAAAAACTATATTGGCCGATTTTAGTCTAAGACATCGGCAGTTTGTAAACAACACGCGATCGCGAAACAAATCGGCGCTGATTTCTCCGGTTTTGGACAAGATTTTGACTTTGGATTTTGCTGTAAATATCAAAAGTTCTTCCTAACGGCCATTTGAGGTA
The DNA here is from genome assembly GCA_025617745.1 of Heliocidaris erythrogramma. Taxonomy (NCBI): domain Eukaryota; kingdom Metazoa; phylum Echinodermata; class Echinoidea; order Camarodonta; family Echinometridae; genus Heliocidaris; species Heliocidaris erythrogramma. The sequence goes on from CM046861.1 coordinate 12,129,473, forward strand.
GGAGTGAGATTTTTAAGGGCTGAATTTGAAAGCAAGTATTTAAAATATTTATATTATTTTTCCCCCATACCTTTAGTACATGCGACAGAAAATACCAACTATTTTACAGTAATGTACCCGTGAGTGCCATTATCCAAGATTTATGAGAAAAAAGCACTGACAATCAAGCTCTCGGGAAAAAGTGGTGTGCTGATCGCAACGATGAAAAATTGCATACATGTTGGGTATTGAATGAAAGCTTGTACATTCAGCTACAGCTTGAAAATAACGTCACATGACAAAAATGCTATCAGCCAATGCAAAGGCAGTATTTACGGGGAGTCCCCACAGCCATACGCAAATCGCCCGAACAGCCGCTCGGGAGAATTTACTGCCGCGAGAGCGCACGCATTGTAACGTACCTACAGTATGTGAACAACACTCGATCGCGAAACAAATCGGCGCTGATTTCTCCGGTTTTGGACAAGATTTTGACTTTGGATTTTGCTGAAAATATCAAAAGTTCTTCGATCCTAACCCCCATTTGAGGTAGGCTAGGACTAGGAGTGAAATTTTTGAGGGCTGAATTTAAAAGCAAGTATTTAAAATATTTATCTTATTTCTCTCCCCATACCTTTACTACACGCGACAGAAAATACCAACTATTTTTGTATATTGTATTCGTAGTGGTCAATATGACCACTATTCGTGGTGTGATCTCAATCTCACTCTCAGTAATGTCTTACTTAACTCTTATTAAAATTATGACTCAGTTCTCTGTCCCTTCTTTCGCAATTGAACTTCTCACTCTTTACTCTCAGCAATCGGTCAGTATATTACCTGAAGATATTCTAATATTTCAACGATGTTGTTAGAGTTTTCCTTGCTACTCAATGCATCTTTCGCCTTTTGCTTGATGCTAGACACAAGTTTCTTTCTCTCTGCTCTGCTAGATTTTGATGTCACACGTGTATCTGTGAGCGCTGCCATTTTGCCTCTACGATGCGAAACGTCAGATGGCGCTATCCGCCCGGCCGGCACTCCAGGCCATGAAGGGCTCTGCACTCGACTCGTGTACATTTTTTTTTATGCCTCCGCCCACCGAAGGTGCCGGAGGCATTGGCCCGAATTCACAAAGGTGGTTTCATTTGAAACCGTGGTTTCAAGAATCCATGGATTTTTGAAACCACGGTTTCACCCAAAACCACGGATTCACCGAGTCTGTGATTCACAAACAGTGGACTCAAAAATCCACGGTTTCAAGCAGACCCACTGTTGAAACCACGGTTTGAAACTCCGGTTGCAACTGGTGGTAGGGATTTCCCCTTTTTGCACTGCACTGAGCATGCTCAGTAAGATTGATCCAACCAGTATACCGAGTTTTCCTTTACAATTTATTGTGTTTTTTGGAATAAACAAGGACGTGTATCGCTGGGCGCAGGGCGTATTTTGCATTTCTGCGCTTGTCTCTCCCGAGTAGTAACAAGCGCCATATCGATCAACGCGTTGTTGTCCGGTCCGCGCGCACAGCTAGCCCAGTTACTTCATTCAACAAGTAGCCTGCTATTAATTGCAGAGACGTAGACCGCGATAGTGTACGAGCTGGATCTGGAGGGTCCGACTCGCCTGCAATCAAATCATTTATATTCAGGTGTGCTCTATTTGAAAATTTGTTTTTCAAAAACTATTTAAGGACGAAAATGACATGGATTTTGTAATAGTATGAATAAGACGCTTATGGCCAACTCTGGGCATCTACACGGTGTCTTATTAAAGATCACACATGTCTACAAAACTAAAAATGAAATGTAAATTTTCTTTGAATTTATCGTACTTGACATGTACAGTATATGACATAGTTTATTCTCAATTTTTGAATTTAATTCAGAGACAAATATTAAAGTCGATTCATGTATTTGCAAGGATTGGGGCTTTATTGTTCTGAGGATTATTGTAAATTGTAGATTCAGGAATTCATTTTTTTTCAACAGTACGGTAGGCCCATCATATATATATAATTATGGGAGGGGGGCGCCCCCCCCCCCCCCCCCCCCCCATTTGAACATTTTGGAAAAAGACAATAGAAAACTGTTTTAAACAAAGTCGGCGCACCCTCTTATTTTCAAGGGGGTGTGATTGGAGTGAGGACCCCCTTTTTTGCTTGTCAGAGAATTTTGGAAGAAACACTGCTCCATAAATAGCGGGGACCCTTTATTTTCCTCGTCACGTGAGATTTCTGTCAGAATCGTGGCCCCCACCCCTACTGGTCAACCCTGCATCAGCCCCTGATTTTGCCAGTGACATTTTAAGACTTTTTTCATTGAGAATCTTTTATGCAATAGGATGGGAAAGTAAAATGGTTGGTAATGATTACATGCGCACACCCACAAACATCTGCACAAAGCCCCCCCCCCCCCCCCATCTTACACCATGATCTCACAAGAGGAAAGCATCATATCAACAAATCCAACATGCTGCCATCTTCAATCATAGCCTCCCAAGATCATTATCAACATAAATTAACAAATTGCTTTAGCAAGTTAGTGCGATATCCCCCATTAGATTCTTTATCAAGCATATTTACATTGCCTCAACATCAACACCAAACACAAAATACCATGACATCATTCACATCTTGCCAGAAAGTAACATGACTACCAATGTGAGGCCTTTACGATACAAAGTATAGTATAAAATGTAAAGTTGTTATAGAGTAACTTATTTTCAGCAATTTAATATTACATATTTGTCATATTTCTGTTACATAAAATACATTAAAAACATTTATATACATATATTTTCCATTAATAGTTAAAGGTTAAATAAGTTATGCATTGATTCATGGAATAAATGATATGACTACCTATGTACATAAAACATTGGCGGATCCAGGGGGGCACTTCGGGCCGTGCCCTCCCCCCCCCCCCCCCCCCCCCCTTTTTGAAGAAAACTATGCATTTCAACCATAGACGATCCTTCATTTTCTCCCACCTTTTAGAATGAAGACTTTTTTTTTTTTGCTTGTCAAGGAATTATGGAGGGGAACTGGACCCCCATAACCCCCCCCCATATTGAGCGACTTTGCGAAAAGCTGCTGAGACCCAAAAAATACGGGTTCTACCTTTTCCAAAAGTTGACAAACCTTCATTTGTGTGCCCCCTCTTGTACTCAATCCTGGATCCGCCCCTGCATAAAAGTCTATTGTAAATCTATTGAGAGTATTACAGTTCTTAGAGGTTTTAAGAAATATTTCATTTATAAACGATACTATGATTATGAAATTCATGTAATATTTATGACTCACATTTTGAGGTGAACACAATACATGTATACAATAGACCTTTTTACTAAATGATTCAAATTTATGGGTATTTCTTTCCTGGGGACCTAGTAACGAGGTATTCCATTAACCTGTTTTTAATGAATGAACCACAATACTTGGAATCCAGTTTTCATACATTACTTGTTGCTATGTCTGGCAAGCCTCTGGCAAGCTTTCACTTTGTCAAGAACCTTTGTTTCAAAAGTATGCATAAAATTTGAATCACTTAGTAAACGGGTCTATTTCCCAGATTTCACTTAGTATGAAATTATAATAAGAATGTACTTATGAATTTATAATAAGAATGTACAATACACTGAAAGATAATTTAGTTCTGGAAATCAACTTCTTCAAAAATAATTTAGTTTAGTTTTCAATCTTGCAAAAAATTCATTATCTACATGTACTTTTTATTTTTTTCTCAATTTTTGCACGATCACGACAATGTGCAGTTTTCATCTAAATATCTGAATTCAGGAAACCCTATATAGGATTGTACACGATGGGAATTTCTCTTCTTATTCCAATATATTTTTTAACAAAATTTCCGAAAATATTTAAATTTTGATATAATGATTAGGAATCAAAATATTCAATACAAATCTGACTATGATACACTGCAATTCACATATGTCAAAGAAACATAATTATGTAACTACAGGCAAACGTCGTTACAACAAACTCCTCTATACTTTTTTTTCTCGGAGGGGGGGGGGGGGGGGGGGGGGGGGGGGGAGACGACTACAAGCGGAAACAAGAGGGTTTTGTATGTGTGAATATCTTTTTCAAGGCAATGGAGAGCATGTGCCTCCTATGCGCCCCCCCCCCCCCCCCCACCTCCCTTTTACTCCACTGCTCTTCTGGATTAAGGAAATATCAAGCATTGCTATATTAGGGTTTAAAAAGTATATTACAAAGATGTAGGACCAGAGAGATAACGTTGTTATAACGAGTTTGTAATTGCGTTCTTCTAACGTTACTGTACTTTAACCCTAGTCCGTTGGTTGGTGAATTCAATCTCTTCTCTCATAGTTGGGAACGCCATGATTTTCTCCTTTGCGTTAGCTTTGGAAGCCTCATTTTGGTCTCTGCAAACAGAAGATTGTGATATTGATGCCCCATCACACTGACCAAGCATCCTATGGAATGACCCTGTAAATGACAACGTATCAACAGATAGTGGGCTGAAAAATATTTATCAGAAATATTGAATTTAAATTTATGAAAAAAAGAGAAATATATTATATACAAAGTAAGGGAAAAGAAGATCAAAATTTTGCAGAAAAAATGTATCAATTTGTGATTTAATAATTATAAGCTACAACAAAATTAAAGGGGAATGAAACCCAGGCATCAGTATGCTATAAGTGAATGGGGATGACCAAGAAGAGTAAATAGTGAAAGTTGGAGCAAAATCGGACAATCCATTCAATAGTTATGACTTTATAAAGTTACAGTAAATCCCTATCATGGGGATCCTTGAGTTGGCAACTTTGCCAGCATCTGTGATGTCATCGTGGACAACTCTCCTTTCATTTTGTGTATAAATTTTTAAAAAAGATTAATATGAAATTTCAAATTAGGAATCAACAATTTCTTTCCAAATTGCTTTCAGAATTGATGAAGTCACGTCATACTCGAACAATTCAAAAGAATTTCAAATTTTCTTGAAAATGAAGAAAATGTGAAATTCTGTGTACAAAATAGAGAGGTCAATACCTGCAAGATCACATGTAGTGGACTTTTTCCTTCCTCCTCATCCCCTTCCAGCATGTTAATGAGGCAGAATGCAGTGTCGTTATACAATTCAAATGGATTCCTCCAGTCTACAAGACCTCGTTGTGGTCTGGCAGCTGTCTGTATGGAAAATGGTGTTAGAAATTTAGAATTAGAGGGAAGATCAAAATATAAGAAAAATTTGAGCAAATTTGATGTCTGTTTTTGACTGCTGAAACAGTGAATGTTTGCTAGTCCCGCATAAGTTTGGGCCTATCATTGGGATCAATGGAACCTTGATATCATACCGTCTCCGATATTGTCGCTCATTACAGTCCCTCCCATTAATGTGTGCTGTTTAACCTGCCTTTGTGCTTCGCTCTGCTTTATATGTGCATTGATGCATCCTGAAGCTGTAATAGCTTTCAGGGGGGGGGTGGGGGGGGGGGGTCTCAAAGACTCAAAGATTAATTTATTAATATTTATAGTTCCCTTGGTCTAATTTTACTCAAAATCAATTTTGGTGAAAGATTGAATAGATCTTGCTTTTGGCCTTCTCGTGAAAGAAGCCACCGGTCATCGAGTGTGTACATACACACTGCCGTGTAAAGTCAATGGAGGATGTGAACCCTCATAGGCAATTACACGCAATAAACTGCATGTACAAAGCCCGGGGGGGGGGGGGGGGGGGGGGGTTTCTCACGTATATTGGGTATAGGGGGACGTGCCGCTGGGAAGGGTGATTATTTGAAGAAAGATC